>JASSUY010009368.1:0-22640 GCA_032466535.1 Forpus xanthops | reverse complement strand
CTCTGGGTTGGTGCCATCCTCACCAATCACAAAATCAATAGGTTAATGTTCAGGGATTGTAGCTTCATGCCCTCTTACCATATACCTCATATATATTCCTGTGCCCCAACACAGGACAAAATACTTGTGTCTGTATTCACCACTCTTCTGACACTGGGGCTGGTAGCATTATTTTGGTGACTTTTTAGAGGTGTTTTTCAACAGAGCTGTTCAGAATAGAAACACAGTGAAGTCTTTGTCAAAAAGTCTCATGAGAACATGAAGGGACATTGGAATGATAATCAGAATGACAGTCTTATCATTCGGCCTAGCTGAGGGCTTTTCTGCTCACTGTTTCCATAGCAGCCTGTTATATGGACTGCTAGGAAGCTATGCTACCTGGTCCACTTGCCTTGTCACTGCTCTTTTTGTTTCCTGTCCCTCTGTTAACCCTGGAACGGTTCTGTCCAGGAATGTTTTCTAGCAGAAGCTTTTTCCACCTGAAAATCTGTCACTATTTCATCTTTCAGGAGTAAATGAACTACAACAATACACAAATGAGGTACTGAAACAGCAAAGCAACCTCCAACCATATAGATTGCAAGGTACATGATGTTACTTGTTCTTCGGAGGTGTCATAGAGATGGGTTCTGCTTATGAGCTAATACGTAGAGAATACTTGGCATGGATTATTCTAAGAAAACCTGAATGAAATCTGTGGTACAGACCATCCAGGCGCTGCTAAGGACTCGACCATATCATTTTGATACGGCTCCAAACTGCTGTCAATAACAACAGCTTTCCTCTCACTACTCCTGTTCAGCATCAGCAGTGCCTTTCTCAAGTCCACTGTGGAAGTGGATTAGGCTACACAGCCAAAAGGCACTCCTAGTGCAGAATAAGAGCGTCCACACAGCGAGTCAATGCCAAGTAGCTAATGCATTCTACATTCACACCCTCGCTTATTTTGCAACAGCTTCCTTGTGTAGGCAAGCCCTACATGTTCATGTCATTTGATGGTTAGCATTGCATCAGTGACATTCCAGATTCTGACCACAATGTTAGTAATGGAAAGTGGTTCAACTTCTAATGAAATGGGAGCCTTTTTTTTCAGCTCTTCTGGTTGCATCTTTTGCAACTTTTTCTTTCATGTCCCTGGAGTGAATTTCTTCATTTTGAAATGTGTGTGATATTCTTCTCATCTCATACATGAAATGAAGCTCTCTTAAGTTTGGACTTTGCCTTTACACTCTATACTGTATGAAGCAGTGATTGTTCAGCCTTTTTTTCTTCTGAAGAGCAGGAGAAAAACGAAGTAATAAGAACGTTCTTTACATATATTATATTTGCTATTTCATAGCTTATGTCTGATTTTTTTCCTCATAAGATATTACAGGTTTTGTCTTGCTTTGCTCATACTGTGTCATCCTTAACACTTTCGCACTCTTGTCACATGCCTGGCATGGTTTCATACAGAGCCGGATACAGCCCTACAGTTTCCTGGTCACTTAAGTAGTCTGTTTATCAGTTGGGTTTATATTCGGCAGACCTTTGGTGTTTAACATGCTTATTAAGTTTATACACCGTTGTGGGTGATGATAATCGAGATGGAAGAATATGGCCTTCGTTTTTCCAGAAAGAATGATTCTTCTGAGTTTAGTGATGGAGCCTTCATGACATCTTTTTAGGTAATCTTATCTCCCCCAGGAGCTTCTTCAGATTGAATACAGACTGCAGTGATGAGGAAACTGCTGTTTGAAATGTCATCCATGGGCTTTGAAGTGTGGGTTTCTCATGTTTGTTTGCAATAGCAGGGAGGAAGAAAGCTTCTTCTATGTGTTTGCCTACCAAACCATTCGAGTTGTATAGTTTATAATCAAAGATATCCTTTCTGTTCACATTTCTAGGGACATGGTTCCCACTGCACAAGTCTGAACATCCCACAGTATAGAGGCAGAGATGTCTTACTTTCAGTTGTGTAATGGCTGAAGGTTTCACAGGGCGCCTCTAGAATTGGTTTTGGGTTATTTTCTAGGTGGGATTTGTAGTCACATTTATTAATACATTAAACAGCAAATTTTATCTAACTCCAAGTGTCTTTCCGTCTCCTTCACTAACATCTCTGTAATGAGTGTCCTGTAACATTTCCTTCAAATCATAGCCTCTCCTCCTAAGGTCATTCTGGAGAACTGGCATCAACCAGCCTTACCCTGTAGTGAAAGGGTAAAACAGGAACAGTATTTCCATTTGGAATAGTGTATTTTAAAAGGTCTGTGGCTTAGTTAGACAGAATACTATAAAACATGCACTGGATTTGATGGCATTAAAGGAGGTTTTAGAGGATCGTTGCTTAGTGCACGATACTGTTCTTTCCTTCCCCACTCTTACTGTGTAAAGGAACTAATAATTGCTGTCTTTCACACTCCAGGAAAGTGGGAAAAGAATAGCTTATATTTACAGATTGTCATTTCAGTTTGGATTGACCAAATACGTCCCTATGTACTTCTTAAACACGTGTGTGTAAAACAGGCCACGTACAAGGGACTTGTCAGTAAATTGCTGGCAAATTGCTTGGCCTGAGCAAAAGCAAGTAAATTTGCAATTGCAGTCTGGAGCAACATGTTAGAGGCCACCTTCCTTAGATCAACTTGTGTATTGCAACACCAACAAGTAATCAAATTGTAATGTACTTTAATGCAAAGCCTAGTTTGGCTTGGTTGGCAAATTAAACTATCACATGCCTCTGGCAAAAGCAGAAAGCCTTTGAACTGTTTGACTGCAGCTGTAGCTTGCATACCTTATTTTCCCTCTTAAAAATCAAATTAAACTGTAACCTGCAGCCTCTGCGGTAAGTTTCAAGGCAAATTAAACTGTTGCTAACCTTTCTAGCAAAGATAACTGTCTCTAATCAAGCTGAAAAGTCCAGGCCCAAATTCCCCTCTCCCAAGTTTAGACAAATTCATTGGAGGAAAACTCGAGGGCTTATTAAGTACAAAGATATTACCTCTGACTCAGGAAGTCCTTGGCCACAAATTGCTAGGGACTGGGAAAGTTTGCCAGCAAGCTATTACTCTGTGCTTCCCCTCTTCTTTCATTCCTCCTATAGCTTTTACTGTGGAACCATCCTGGGAGCAGGACACTGGATGGTTGTTCTGGTTTGCTTCTCTGGAGCTGGAATCTAACCCAATCTCAGAGCACTAATAGGCATGCTGACCCACTCTTAAGCATTGCCCATGGTGGTCTCAGCAGTGTGTTAAGTGGAAGCAGAGTTTGGATTCATTCCCTCTTTTAGACTTGTCCTTGGACCTTCCTCACCCCATGCTAGCAGTGCCATACTCCTTTTGACTCAGGATACAGCTCTTGGATGTAATGATATCCTTCATCTCCCCTACCTTTCATTACTGTCTGTGTCCTGCTGGCAGCCACACTTGGCATTTGACTTGCCCTCATAACATTCATGTTTTTCTTGGAGCTCTTAGAGATGGGTTTTTTCCCAGCTTGGATGAGTTTCTGTTATTTCTATAGAGTCAGCAGTACAATAGGCCCTCTTGGGAGCCAAGACCTTGTCTGTCTAGTGGCTCAGGCTCACAAACACTCAATCCTCCATGCTTAACGTTACCTTTTGATTTCCGGGATTAGTGTGTGAGTGATGGCAGGTAAGAAGGCAGAACAGCGCAGCACAAAAGAAATCAATTAAGTTTACATTGCAACATGTACTCACTCGGGGCCAAGTGAGAGAAACAGGAATTGGGTAGAGGACATTGTTGGCACTGGAAGCAGCAAACAGACAGCAGTCTGTCTGTCATATAAGTGGCAGCGACAACGGAAAGGATCTTTCCTCTAATGCTTTATTTATATGCGTAATATCCCTGGTTAACACAAGTCACAATATAGCAGTTAATGTCTCCATGCTATGGCTTTCTGATTTTTTAAAGTTGTCTTAAAAGTTCTCAGTCTCTCAGCAGAGAAGGTAAAACCCGAGCTAAGGCGTATTAGTCACATTTTTATCAAGAGATGAAAGTGATAGAGATATAAAGTACTACCAGCTTTTAATTAAAATGGAATGAGTAAAAAACCAGTTGGCAGTTGCAAAATTCATTATAATGTGTTACCAAAAATAGATACCTTTATGAGAATGAAGTTTTATTACAACAGTGGGTACTAATCAGCTGTAAACATCACTGCTGAGATAGCCAGATAGAAAATGTGTTACTAATACTCATAACAGGTTTCAGTTGGCTGGAATGGAAAACTAGAAACTGTTAAGGCTCTTAAAATATAATCTCTCAGACTACCAAAATAGATACATGTAGTTCTGTTACTTAAGGCAACATCTGAATTTCAGGCACAATAACTTCATGTTTTCTGCATCTGGATTTAATTTGCAAGGAAAACTCCATTTTACAAAAATGCAACCTGACTTAGCTGAAATATGTGTGACCTGGTGGTTTTGTTTGTTCTTTCTATGGAATAGAATAGTGAGACTTGCAGCTTAGATCCTCCTAACCTTTATACGTTTAATATGGTAAAAAAAATCCTTTTAACCTTAAGAAATGGGCTCCAGTATGAGCTTACAAGCATAGACGTACAATTTAGAGCATGTTACTGAACAATTCAGGAGGTACGTGTGACTTGCATCATGGCTGCAAAATCTACTGTAATTGGAAAAAGTTATTTTCCTCTCTCCTGCTCTAATCGGGATCATCAAGCAATAACAACAAATCTGTGGGTGGTTTATCTGATTTATGCTAATTTGCTATTGACATGTTTGAGGTATCACTTGCATCATCCCAGGCTTATATATTTATTATTTAAAATGTGAAAAGGAAATCTTTTAAATAATTATTCATTTTTGCTGTGATAACCTCTTGAAATCAGGCCCCTGCTCTGGTAGACTGTACAAAACCATTGCAAATGAAGTGCAACCTGAAGCGTTTAAGATAAGCTTGCTGCAAGAGAGTGATTTGAATCCCAGAAGATTCATATATCCCACCTACAAGGATCTCAACTCACAGAATTTCAGCCATTAAATGTGAGGCATGTAAGTCACCTCCAAAGCCAGTACAAGAAAGAGGTAAACCCAGCCTATGATTTAACTCATGTAATTTAGAGACCTGAGGCCTTCAGGGAAGACTCCAGCAGCAGTGACCAAGCTTGAGCTTGTACTGTCAAACTTGGATGCTTCAATGTTGTCTCCTAAACTCTTGTGTTGATACCTAAGTAAGCACACACAGAAGTGATGAGTGAAGTGGTGACTCCTTAGCAAAGTCAGAAGGTGCTGTACAAGGTGAACATCCCTTGAACACTTCCAGTATTTTCTAAGGAAAAGGCATTCTTTTTGAAAGTGTATTTAAGTGTAATGAATGTGAAATAACAAGAGCTTTTAGCGCAAAATCGCATGCCAAGAGTCGCAGAATGGTTTGGATTGGAAAGGAGCTTAAAGATCCAAGTAGCTCCAACCCCCTGCTATGGGAAGAGACATCTTCCACTGGACCACGTTGCTCCAACCTCCGTCCAGCCTGGCCTTGAACACTTCCAGAAGAGGCCACTTACATGCCTGTGCTTTAAAAGTGAAATCACAGGCAGAAGTCCCTCATTTTAAAACTGAACCCACCTTCCTTGGCATCCTCATATTGAGAGAACATTAAAATCATCCTTTGTAAACAGTCACCTTAGACCTTGCTTGTACTGCTGCATTCTAACTTCACTGACTGATTTACTGTAAGGGTGGTGAGGCACTGGGATGGGTTTCCCAGGAAAGCTGTGAATGCTCCATCCCTGGCAGTGTTCAAGGCCAGGGTGGACAGAGCCTTGGGTGACATGGTTTGGTGTGAGGTTTCCCTGCTTATGGCAGGCGAGTTGGAACTGGATCATCTTAAGGTCCTTTCAAACCCTAGCTATTCTACGATTCTATGATATGATGCCCTGCTACACTAGAACTACACACAAAGTTCATGAGTTGAAACAGTACATCAAAAAATGTGAATTTCCAAATGTTTTCAGCAGGATAGATTAGAGCTGCTAAGTTTATTAAAATTGGCAGATACATTAATTTAAGGGTGCTGAATCTCTTGGTCTTTGTTGGAAAAAGAATCAGGATGTATTTAAATAAATCATCCCTTGCCAAATTTGCAATATTGTTTAAGCCTTGCTGTCTCAGTGGGATTTCACCCGCTGTATTTGAAAAGCTTCATTAAAAATGTCCCCCAGCACTTCCCCCTCCCCAGTTGTATTTTCTTCAAAATACTGTGTGTTTGTGATAGAATAAACCTTATATAGGAGCGATCTAAGAATAATGGAGCAGATTTTCTTTTCTGAAAACTGGTAACTGGTGCAAGTTTCTCTCTGATGTCTATACCATTGCAGTTTTGGTATTTACAGTTAAATTGTGCCCACTTTTTCCTTCTGCTTTGCAAGTGTTTACTTTTGTTTGGGGGTCAGTATCTGGTATAGGGATGTTAGTATTCAGTGGAGATTGAAGTCTTAAAATTATTATTGACATTGGACATTCGAACTCCTTTCCCCCTTCATCCACACCCTCACTGATTGAATGAAGTCTCAGTGACAAAACCAGAAATACCCTTGATGCTTGCCTAAGTATTGTAGGAGTACCTTGGGCGTCAGAAACATTCCTGAGTGATGGGAAAACTGTTGGTATATTGGAATAGAGAGAAGGACAAGCTCTGTTAAGGAGGCAGGAGAAATATACAAATAAAACCAGCATCCTGAGGGGTTCTGTGGTGGATCAATGGCTGCAATACCCCTGCCAAGAGCACCTCAACCAGAGGTTGCTGGCTCATATGGCGGTGTGCTCAGTCTAGACTGGGTGTGAAAGGTTGTGATTGCTCCAAGAGTGATGTCTGCTGTTATCATCCGGAAGGTGATGGTATTATAGAGGTATGCAGGACTGACCCCAAGTTAGGAAACACTGGTCCTTAACAGATGTGGAAGACCGAATACCAGGGATGCAAAGGTGCAGAGATCGGCTGATAGGGTGCAATAGCAGTAAAGGGAACCAAGGCCGAGACTTTGAGAAAACCAGTCATGAAGTAGCTCTAAGCCCTCTGCTTCCACTTGTGTTTCTCACTGCCTCCTTGGCAACGCAGGGCACTGAAGAGTTCATCCTCTGTGAACCCTGTGTCACTACACTGCAGACTAGCTTGTGCAACTGGAGAGAAAAATGTTCTCTTCAGCCTGGGACACCTTGAGGACTGCACCCCAGGGCACTGCTGCAAAAACATTGCAGAACTACCCCAAAGGAATGGAAAGTTATGGCAGGTGTTACATTTGCTGTTATTACCAGATAAGATTTGGAGATAAACAAATGCATTCAAATAGAAGCCTAGATTCACAATAACAGGGCAAACTTAGGAAAAGATCAATCAACATTGTACGTGTATTAGCTTCTTCTGTATTTCAGCTTTTGACTCTTGATAGTTTCTGCACTGAGCCATCGGCTGGCATGCCCCTGGGTATGCTGAGCTGTTTATACCTTGTGTTCTTCTTCTGGTAAAGCTGGGGAGCTGCATCTTCTCTAGCTCTAGGTGAACTTCTCCTTCTTTGTGTGCCCCTCAGTCCCTGGCATTGGGCCATCAGGTTTTCTGAGAGATTTCAGTATTCTGCCCCTTCCTTAAGGTTACTTCAGTAACAGTTCTATTGTCCATCTCAAATAAAGCTTTCTTTGCTTTTTTTTTTTCACTAATTATAGTCTTGTTAAAATACAGCAGCATCACTTACAGAAGATGTATTATGATAAATAGTATAATTTCCTTTCAAAGTATGTGCTGTGTGTACAGGCTATATATGAAGCCCATTTATGACGTTCAAACACAAACTGATCTTGAGGGTAGGACTGCCAAATCTGCAAAAGCTCCACCTCATCCTGTTGTTAGATTTTGGGGCCTCATCTACATATTACTGGTTTTTGGTGAACTTCAACAGGGAATACTGAAGGTTTTGATATATTCAGGCCATCCTGCTTTCCTTCCCAGGGCTCCTTTCTAGCATTGGCTATAAATAGCCACACGTAGACACACACACACACACAAAGGTGGTTACCATTTAAAACTCCACGTGTAGCACAGTACTTTTTGCAGTATCTTGTTCAGGGAGTGGTACAGACATATGCTGTGGGATCTCTGATGCATAGATATATGATATAATGCTTGGCAAATGCTGGATTTTGTTTGCTTATTTTAAGTGTTGGCTGTCTATATTAAATATTAAGTGAAAACTGTCTTGTTTCCCATTATAGTTTGCCATAAATCAGGTAATGGTGAAGAGACCATTGAACAAATCGATGAAGATATAGCTGTGACTCAGAGTCAGATGAACTTCATTTGTCCCATTACACAGGTATGCTATCACTGTATAATCAATTGGGAAAAAGTTATTTCATATTCTTCATTGGTGGTTTATTACAAATCTGCAATACTTGTTAAAATCAGGCAGTATCAATTACAAGCACTACTGAAGAAGAGAACATTGCCTGGGAAAAGCCCTGCATAAGTAGGAATGCAGTCAGCCATGCAGGACCTGACCCTGTAATTTGAGTGGAACACTGTGTATGAATGGCAAACAAACTTCCTGCTGTTTTACATAAAATCCTATAGGAAGCATTTTCATGGTCATTATCAGTTCCTTTAAATGAACCTTTATTGATTACAGATGGAAATGAAGAGGCCGGTTCGAAACAAGGTCTGTGGACACACTTACGAAGAAGACGCCATTCTGAAGTTTATCCAGAATCGAAAGCAGCAGAAGAAGAAAGTCCGGTAAGCGAACAGGAATGTATGGAAAAGCTATTTGCTCTGCTGTGTAAGTGGAATTTTACTCCCCTTGTTCTAGGAAATGTATTTGGATTGGCAAGGCTGCAGGAAGTAATACCTCAGCGTCTGCCCAAGTCACAGTCTCCTCATTAGCTCTGTACACGTGAAGAAGCTTTTCTTTTTAATGAAAACAATGTGTAAGGAAATATTCAGGAAGTGTGTGAGGAAGTTCCAGCCACTCGTAGTACCTGCACCACAGAAGTACAGAGCTTTTGTAGAGCCATAAACAGCAAAGAGAAACTTCAGCTTCCTAAAACTTAGTTGCTCATTCTGTTTCCGCTGCTTATTTAGCAAGCCCTGAAGTTAATGAAAGTTAAAAGTCTCCTCTGTGCACCTTCTCTTTTAGTCATATTCCAAGAAAGCTGAGAAATATGAAAACAATCGAATGACTGTTCAGGTGAGAAATATTAAAATACAACTTTTTAGGTAGTAGAGTCTAAGAATGGTCAGAAAGGATTTTGCAGTTCCTGCTATGATGCAGTTAAGTATTTCTTAACTTTATATCACCAAAGCAGGCCTCCACTTTCCACTCAGGATGTATTTTTTTGAACAAAAAGCTGTAAGAGTTGAATTTCTGAAATTCTCCCTGGTTAGGTTTCAAATTTAGGATAGTTTTTATTAAATAAAAAGAAAAGGGACTCCTTTTAGACACCTTTTAGAACAAGCTGAGAGGACACAGCATTTCGTCCTTAATTTTGCATTTGTTTTTGCACCATATGTGCAAGAGCCTCACGCTTTGGGGTTGATGACCTCATGGAAACTTACCACTTCTGGCTTTTTTAATGAATGTGCAGTTTACATATGCTCAGGAAGGACTGTCAGAGACCAGCAGCCTGATTTCCCCAAAGATAATGCCACAGGCAGCTTACTTCCTCCATCTGTTGCTCTTGCATATCTGTTAGACTCTACATACTGCCTTGGAGGATACAAAGGTGGAGCAGAACTTCTTCTTACGCTTCTTCCTGGCTACAGGAAAGCACAGTTATGAAATCAATCATCAGCTGGGATGTTTCATCACTATCTTAGTGTCAAGACAGCTCAAAGAGGAAGATGGAAGGAAGTACCTTGTCTGTGTTACGAGGTCTAGGGAGAAAAAGTGAAGTGGGTACAACATGCTGGGAATTACAACAGAACCAGCAAATGAATGGGCAGAAACTTGGCTGGAAAAATGAATGGGAGTTGAGGAATAGCTCATTAGCTGGAGAGAAGAACGTGAGTGTTCTAAATGATAGGGACAGGCTTGGAAGCATGTTCTCAACAGCCCAAAGACACAATAGAAATAGCTTGTGCAATACAGAACAGAATTTAGGGTGTTCGTATCTAACTATTTCCCTGTGTTGTTAAATCCATCAGGAAAATGCCATGGTAGTAGAGGTTGTTGTAGTGGATCAAAAGTTTCAGCACTGCTGAAAAACTGATAGGCCACATGATTGAATTTCATCTTAGCTTTTAGGAACTTAAAGACTCAGAGAAAGTCTAAAGTAAAAGAAAAGGCATGTAAGCTGTATAACACCTGGCTTTAAAAGCTACCTTATACCCAAACTGAAGTTACTTCTGCAGTCTATATAATAGCATTTCTTTATTGCAAGCTTTTGCCTTGTAACCTCACCATCTTTACAGCAGTTAGCCCAGTATGGTAGAAGAAGTACACCCAGAGCCGCAACTCGGCTTCTCTGTTACTAAATTAAGAAAGACTACTGGGTTTTCTCTGCCCAGTCTCACTGACCTGCTGTAATTCTACCTTTTCTCATGAAGATACAGTCACTTTTGATAAACCATAATCTGCTGTGGGGGGAAGAGAGGACAGATGATGCAACTAATTCCCCGTTTGAGTACCCTATTCTGGGGTATTGCTACTTGCCTACACTCCTGCCAGCAATATTCAGGTGGAAGCAGGTACCCTGGCAGAGCAGAGACATGGTTTAGGGGATCCTCTCTATCCTGGCTCTGAAATCAAAGCTGCTGCTCAGTCTGCAGTTACAGAAGTGGTGTTTCCTCACATGTATTTTCCTGTTTGGAGCCATGGGATCCCTTTGGTGCACTTGGCAGTGCAGTAGCTCAATGTCAGCTCTTCGGCTGACGTATGCATAGGCACCAGTTTTGTGCTGATAGACTGGTCATAGACTCCTTCAGGCAACTCTTACGTGTCTCCGTTTGCTCACTGTTTTCCACTGCCTGGAAGGACATACTAATACTTTATGCTTACAGGAAATGTGGAAAGCTTTCTGAGCACTTGTTATTCATTAATCTGGCAAGCTATTGCTCTTACAAGGTGATAAATGGGAAAACTGAGGCACAGAGCAATTAAGTGATTTATCCATGACAAACACAGTAAGTTGTGGACAAATCTGGAGTAAAAACTGTGAGTAGTGAGTGTAAATAAGTTCAGCACCTCGGAAAAAAATTACTCCTAATAGAGGAAAACCCAGAAGAAGTGTTATTTCTGACTGCAGGTACCATCTGTGCATGTTTGGGCCACTGCCAAAGAAAAATGACCTTTGGTCCCGGAGTATCTTTCACCCTGCTATCTTTATGTGGCTGTTTCAAGTAGTTGTAAGACATTTTGTATTTGATTAGCATTTAAAGGCTGTTAATTTGGCCCCAGCTCTCTTTTCTGTGCTTTCTCAGTTCATAAAAGGCCAGGGAGATTTTTACACCAGCTAGGTTAGTGCACTGATTTCACCAGTCTGCCTTTGCAAGTCTTATTCTCTTTTATCTGTTTTTCCTAGCAATTAATTTCCATGGCAGGGGGGTTGGAACTGGATGATCTTCAGGTCCTTTCCAGCCCAAACTATTCTATGATCCTATGATTCTATTTATATGCCAGTGAAAGTTATACTTTTCCACTGCAGGTTATTAAGATATGAGGTAGTTACCTGGCAAAGAGAGAAAGCAACACAGAAAGATGTCCATGTAATGCTAGTGTCATTACCAATGCAGGCAGCATGTGTACATAAAGCAAGAGAGTGATATACAGGTGAGAGGCTCTGTCTCTCACTGTGTTCTTTCCTTTCTTCAGCTGTTGATTCCCACCAGTTTAGATAAATGGATTTATTTTTCCCTGCAGAGAAGCTGGTGAGGGGGAGGAGGTAATGAGGAACTCAGAGAAAATCCCAGATAAGTACAATAAACCAGCAGATGTTAGGTAACTCCCTATATCTGATGAACACAATTCTTCTGGTCTAATGAAGTCTCTCTTTTCTTGTTAACAGATGCCCAAAAATTGGCTGTAGCCATTCTGACGTAAAAGGATCAGATCTTATGCCAGATGAAGCACTCAAAAGAGCGATCGACAGTCAGAATAAGCAAAGCTGGTCAACGCCGGATGAGACACTTTGATATGGTGCTGCCACAAAGAGAATTTCTTATTAGAGGTCTTGTGAGATAAGCTGCTGATTGTAAGTAGGTTGTGTAACTGCCTGTTGTTGAAAGTGTTTCATTTATAGGCAAAGTTGAAGGTCTCAGCTGTAACTGAAAGCATTTTTTAAACGGCCGAATGTGAGAAGTTCCAGTTCAACTTGTTTGGTGTATTTTTAACCCTCCTGACACTCTAAAAGCTTGCATTCAATAAATAAATCATGTTTCGCAGCATGTAACCTGCCTTGTCAGTGTGCTAATTTTCCCAGCATATTAGAGATGCAGATTCTGCTGGCGTGTAATAGCGAGTGCTTTGCTCAGTATTGCAGATAATTCTGTTACTGCCTCTGTAACTGCTGGGAGTACTCAGAGCAGGGCATTCCGACCAAGGATTTACCCTGCTTGGGAGCACGTCCATCTTTTAATACAAACCTCAGGGTACCTTAATAGAGGTTAATTAGCAGGAAGTGCTGCACATCTATACCTTGCATGTGGACACACAAAATTAGCACTCAGCTTTGAGGATCTTGGCCTGGTCCTTACAGTTATTGAACACTCTGCCCTAACTTAGGTTTTTGTTTTGAGATGCAGAAGCTTTGTGCATTTGGAAGTCCCAGAAGGCTTTATCTTGATACTGTAGGTAAGGAGACTACAATCATTTACAAATGTATTCTAACAACTAATTTGTAGATAATGCAAGTGTATTGTAACCATATGCCTTGAATGGAAAAGCAGTTAATATCATTTTATATAAGCTCCAGATACCTATTTGGGCACAGATCCAAAAACGGATTTAAACTTGGTGACATTCCATATTTATTACCTCAATTGATCTGAACACATCTAGCAGATAAGGCACTACATCTATGAATTAGAAATAGCCAAAGGTAAAAGGAGCTGCCTCGCTGGTCAGATGGCAATTATCCCTTGGCGTATGTGAAGCAGAAAATACAGGATTCATTGAGCTTTGGGATCGTGAGCGGGTTAGATGGCATTTTCCTTGGTCATGTTCCTGAATTTACAATCTGACACTGAGTGTAAAATGTAGCTGAGGTTCCTAAATGCTAAACATCTCACTCTGGGTTTCTGTGTGCTAACAGCTTTCCTTTCGTAGACCGTTATTAACCCCAATTGCACTTCAGCGTGCCAACCACTTCAAACTGAAATGGTTATTTTGTAATTGAAGAATATTAATCTGCAAGCTGATTTCATAGCTGGAAAAGGGAACTGAACCATTATTATTTGCACTGAGCTTTTGTTCAGAACACTTAATGGGAATTAGCTGGGTAATTTTCATCATGTGGCCTAACCCCAAAGGTCCGTCTTTTCAATCTCAGCAGTGATCATGAGGGCTTCTGTCTGAAATAGCTGAAAGAAACTGGGGGGTGGTTGAGCAGTATGTACTTGTTTGCATTTTTATATGTAAAAATGAGGTCTCTCAGGTCTCAAACCCATAGTATTTAGGACAGGTCAATATCTTCAGTTAAATACCACAAGGAAGGATGTTAAATAAAGCATTTGTCAAAAAAAATAGAAAGGGGCCAAGGGGGAATGTCCCAAACTGTCCGGAGCTTTTGGTTCCACCTTTAAGTTTGTGGTTAAATTTACTCCAGTACCATTTATAAGAAAAATACAGAAACTTGTGATGGTTAAACAATCTCTGCAGTTTCTGACAGAGATGCATTAGTGTCCTCATGGATCTGATTCAATCCCTGGTGGTAACCAGTCTCCCAGGTTTCTGGATGTACGTACATTCTACATGGCCACAGCATCGCACCTCAAAGTTAGTTTGAGTAGGTGCCTAGATGCTTGAGTGTTCCTTCCAATAACACATAACATTATAAATGCTAAACTATACCCAGGTTAATCTGTATTGACAGACTGGTGGCAGCAGGTTTGGTTTGCTACCGGTGGTGTTTGTACCAGCATACCCTTAGATAGCTACAGTTCCTGATAGAGTCATTACTCTCCTGTTCCCATGAGTAATGCTGTGAGGGAGATTGCTGTCTTGGTTACACCTTGTTGTCCTACGTAAAAGAGAGAGGTTTGACCCATATCAGTGCTGGTGGCCCTAGTTGTAGCTAAACTCAACATGTCTCTGTGTTAGCTAATGCACAAGTAACAACGTGAACTGCCTGCTGAAGATGATGCTGCTGGGAGAGAAAACAAACAGATCTGAAGCAACACTTTAAGAGAACAAATAGTCAATCACTCACGTATTGCCACTCTAAGTGGAAAGGTATTTCTGAATGTTCACATTCCTGCCTCAATATACATCATCTTCCTTCTCTGCTTTGCTAGCCTGGGCCAGGCAGCATCAGTGAGTCAGAGCACCTGAACAGTGAGCGCTTACATTCTGAAATCCAGTTTTCAGCTGAAAGAAATGATGTTTGGCAGCATTTACTTGCTTAGCTTTAATAACAGATCACAGGTGAGGTGAGGAGGCATGCGTATCTAAGGACAAGTAGGTTTCTTTCTTTTATCATCAGATACATCTGTTTTCAAGTATGGCCACAGCCATATTATCCAGAAAAAGATGAATACTCATGCACTTCTGTTAAGATTGCTGACGAGGGTACTTGAGTCCCCTCAAATTCAGTGCTGCACTGCATAGATTCAACTGAGAAAAACTGTCTGCATTTGTTAAAATCAATGAAGTTCCCCCCAGAATGCTGGCATTTCTGAATTTATACCATAACACCCAAAGAATACTGGTTCAATAAATGATTATTGTACTTTCTCTGGACCTGGAATTTGAGCAATCCTGTTGGGTTTTCTTGGCTGTCTCTCTCTTGTTGATTCTCACAAGTAATTTCCTTCCGAAACTGAAAGATTGCAGGCTTGGTCATCAGCATGAATTGCAGCTGACGCTTTCCGAGGTGGAAGGACAGACCAGCCTTGGCAATTGGGGAAGACTTCTGTGCCTATCAGCTTACCTGATGCAAGTTATAAACCACTTCTGACCCATTGGGATGGCTGTGGTTACTGGCAGCTCTTTGCTCTTCCATTTGCAAAGTCTGAGGCTCGTGATGCAGCTGTGACCTCTCTGCTGCCATGTTCATGCCCCCCATGAACTCTGCTCTGGATAGAAGTAGCTTGAAAGAGTTAAAAGGGTAAAAATAAGTGTTTGTGATGAATAAGCTGATCTGTATGATTCACAGAAGTGGAAACTCAACAGCAGTTAAACCTTCCAATCTTAATCTGTTTTGCCAATAAGATACCATATGTAAACAGGCATATGTTAACAGTTCACAGGGTAATTTGTGTCTCACTGTTTGACGTCAGAAATTTTGCAACCGTATGTAAGGAAAGAAACTCAGAGGTGAGGTGGGTTTAACTTTCCATAATGCAGCAAACCTCAGTGTGACTGAGGAGGGTCTGCACTGACACAGGTGAGAACCTGCCACTGCCAGAGAACAGCAGTTCCATGGAGTGATTCAAGAACTGCCTAATCAAACAGTACAGCAAAGGCAAGGCAGGAGGGATCCACGTGCAGCAGCTTTCAGAGATGCCCTATTGCATGGGCCATTAAGGCAGCTCTCACTGGAACAGATTCTCTCCATGAAGCAGAATTCTCCATTTTACAACAGTCTCTGAAGTTTTCAAATCAGTGGAGCCACGACATGTACAGATTAGAACTAATCAGGCAGGCACCTCACTTGATTTAGCACACTTGTGCTGAAAGGAGCACACATTCCTCTGAATCAAGGACATATTCATCATTGCTGCTCCGGAGCTGTGATCTTATTCATTCTAGAAGAATCAAAAAGACTAGGCTAAGTCAGTGCTCCCTTGAGAAATACTCGGAGCAAAAGCTGGGGCTGCAGGAAGTGATACCGATGACTCAGCAGCCAAGGCCAACACACTGCCTTATTTTAGACAATGTCCTCTTGGACATACATCATGTTTCCTCATGAGTGGCTGATGACAAAGGTCTTACCTGCCTGTGGTCACAAGTACTTCATGATGTTCTTCTCAAGAACAGCTCTAGTATTGTGGCCCAAACTAGCTTAGAATTTGCTGTGTGATGTGGTAATTTCCACTGCCACTTCAAGGGAATGCTGATCTCCATCTTCCCTAAAAATCTCCATGTATGGATCCCAAGGTGCTGTGTGCTCCATTAACTGAACTTTTCTGTAGCAGGTAGTGCTCTGTTATACAATTAAGAGGATGCACTTAGGAAAGGGGCTTCCTGCAGTGGGCATTGTTAGAATATCCCAAGAACAGATCTTCCTTCCTTTTCCTATAGCCAAAGCCTGAACCTGATGGCTCCTCACTACAAGTACAGACTAGTACTGACTGCACATTGCAAGCCTTCCAGGTCGTGAAGTCCTTGCTGTTAATGAAGATTATTTCAACCATGCAATGTGGTCCCAGCAGTGCACAGAGGAGAACTCTATATGGAGGTGCCAGTGATTCTAGGCTGCCAGCCAGTACCTGTAAGAAGTAAAACCATTAGGTTCATTGGGTGGCATGGTTTAGTGGGAGGTGTCCCTGCCCATAGCAGGGAGGTTGGAACTAGATGATCTTAAGGTCCTTTCAACCCTAACTATCCTATGATTCACTGATTGTTAAGGAAAGTACGATCCTGGGGTACGTGTACATCGTACAGTAGATACCATATGTGTGCATGTCAGTGACTTAACAGGACTGAAGCAATGTGTAGAAAATAGTGTTTCTTCATTTCAAAATGGGCTGAGCAGAGAACTGCCTTGTTCGCTTATTCTGATGTTAGCCCAGACCTGAAGACAGAGCTTGAGAGCACGCACATGAATTGAATTGCATGGGAAGCTTACCAAAGGAAGTGTTTGCTTGTAAACTCAGTATGAATAGGATCTTCTCTGACCGCAAGGGAAATGGAGAGACACTCATTCAGTGTCCGCTTGTGCAATCAGCTTCTGAACTAAAAACAGGATTTGAGGTTTAAAACCTGAACCTTCACATGTCTTTCAAGCAACAGAAGAAGCCTTCATGCCCTTAAGTCCGCAAAAGGAATATAGTCAGGAGGTGCTGCTCGTGAGACTCCTTGGATTTGATAAACAAGTGGCTAATCAAAAGGGAATTATTTAGAGTTTATAGCAACAGCAACCCTCAGTGCGGCTCCTGTGCAGGCTTGAGGAGAGGCATCTGAGCACCATTACATTGCATTTCTTTTGATGTCACGATGTGCTTGTCATGTGTTTTATATCTTCACAAGGAATCTGCTGCTGAATTCCACAGTGTCTAAGGATGGTTGTGGCTTTATCACAGATGCCATTCCTGCTATAAAAAACATGAAAGTTGTTGATCACCTGGCCACACAACTGCTTTGAGCACTGTCTCTACAGGGTAATTCTGTACACTTGTAGATTATGGACAACCTCCTGGTTTCAAATTGCTGCCTTTCAGTGCAGCTGTAGTTTAGGATTAATTATGTGGCTTGAGACAACTTGTAAAATGGAGATATTTATTTTTCATCATTTGCCTGATGGTTTAACATTAGCTGCAGTATTTGTGTGTCATTGCTCTCTCATCCCATAACTAAAATGATGGCTTTTTAATTTCTTCCCATAGCAAGCAGCCAGTTTATTTATAAGTGGCCTAATCTAATAGAGATTTATGCTGTATATCCCACGAGACATACTATCAAAGTTACCAGACCTGTCCCCAAGCACTTGGGAAGTGGGGAGACGGTTACACAATTCTCATTGCCTCTGGCTGCTCTAGTTACAAAGGGTCAGAGAACTGGAGCAGTGGAGATAATTTAGTGAGCATCCAAGGAAAAGCAGCCGATCAGGTGAGGTAGGCACTGGCTGAGGGAGAGATGGGCAGATGCTTGAGTACCACATACCAAAAATCCCCTTGAATAAAGCAACTTGCCCGGAAGAGGGAATGGCAATGCCGGACGCCAGACAGTCTGGATTCTTAAATCTTCATCTAGCAGGTGCAGTAGTGCTGCTTCTATGTTTTAAAACAGAAAAAAGCCTATACAAAGAACAACATTCAGCTTGCCACGGCTCTGGCAAATCTGTGCAGGGATGTGTCCAACCTGTGATACACATTCCACAGGAGCTCCAGTCCCAGCTCCTCACGTCGTACCTGGGACTTAGGAGCCAGCGAGCAGCCCTGCTTGCTCTGACCATCGTTTTTCAGGCAGGATCTACTCTTTGCAGTGATATTGTCCTGTCCTTTGGCTTGGAGCTCTTCAGACTTCCTGAGCACCAAGAAGGTGCCTGTTGCACTCACTTCTCCTTTGCAAAGTATTGACCAGTACTGCCAAAGGCCATCCCTCCCCACCTCACTTCTGCAGTGGGCCTGTTGGAGCATCCTAGGCTGGCTGTTTCCCTATAGATTGCTGGCTCACAGCGGTTTGTTTCTCCATCTCTTATGTAGCAAGAGAGTCAATGTCTTATCCCAGCATTAGGTCTGTAAGTGTAATTGTGCACTGGTCTATGTTCCACAGTGATTTACAGTGCTATCCAAAGGAGATGAGGAACACTGCCTTCGTTCATATGGAAGGGCTCTAAAGCCATTCAGACTGAAATTCACTGCAGGCACAGCTGAGAACCACCATACAAGTATTCATCTCATCTGTGCTAAGCAGGTAGTCTCCCCAAATTTGGGGGCAGAGGTGGAATGATCAAGTCTTGTGCAGGGAATAGAAGGAAGACTCCCAAATAACTTGACTTCAGGAGGAGGCTGATGCAGGAGATATCCTGGATGCATAAAAGCTTGTGGTGTGACCTACAACGAACAAGAATGAACAAGATGGCAAGTGTGGTAGCCCCATATTCTGCCAAAATCTTCTAATACTGAAGTGCTGCAACACTTCACAAACCTCTCTCTGGAGTTCCTTCTGTTCTCTGTGCTGGTTCATAACCAAACTGTGGTTTGGTTTCATGCAAGCACTAGTGGAGATGGGAAGGAGGACAAGTTTCAACCCTTTTGAGAAGCACCATGCCAAGCAGGTCAACAGACATCATGGCTAGCATCCCTTTGTTTCACATTGTGGGGATCAGCCCAAATTAGGGGAAACAGAAAAGCCAAAGTGGGAATCCCCTCTCTGCTCTGCATCTTGTAATGAGTTCTGTGGGGAAGGAAAAGAGCCTGGATGTAGGCTGGAGCTTTACCCAAAGAGTAAAACTGAGAATGAGGTAGTGAGCATTATTAATTTGGTTAATAATTGCTAATATATGTTTATTCATTACATTAATGCTCTGAGTACCTGAAAACATGCGGGGCATTAGCAGTGAAGGTTTCCTGCTGCCAAGAACTGCCCCATTTTGCAAGGACCCAACAGGTGGGAGATTTAAGCTTCAGTTCATCCCAGCCCCATGCAGGCAATGAAGTTTGGTCTGTCCACCAGGGTTCATCCTGGCCTTCAGGGACTGCATTGGTGCTCCAGTGAGCAGGGACACCCACAGAGCATCAAAACTGGACACCAGTCCAGTCTGGACACCAGGAGCTGAGGCAGGACTGTGGGGTGTGATGCTGTCGATACCTCTGTGCTCTGCTCTCCTTTCACACCCCAGATAGTTTTGGGGGACAGGATGATGAGAATGGCTTTTTGCCCTCCTTAAGGATGAGTGGTGCTACCCCATTTAGCAGCCTGAACCAAGCACCTGCGTTGCTCCTGTGGTGGCATAGGGGACACAACACAAGGACATGGACCTGCTGAAGTGAGTCCAGAGGAGGCCAAGAAGATCAAAGCACTGGAGCAACTCTGCTCTGAACCCAGGCTGGGAGAGCTGGGCTTGTTCAGCCTAAAGAGAAGGTTCTGGGCAACACCTTGTTGTAGCCTTCCAGTACCTAAAAGGGCCTATGAGAAAGCTGGAGAGGGACTTTTTACAAGGGCACATAGGGATAGGACAAGAGGAAATGGCTTTAACTGAAAGAGGAGAGATTCAGATTAGACACGAGGAAGAAATTCTTCCCTGTGAGGGTGCTGAGGCACTGGCAGAGGTTGCCCAGAGGAGCTGTGGCTGCCCCATCTCTGGCAGTGTTCAAGGCCAGGTTGGACAGGGCTTGGAGCAAGCTGCTCTAGTGGAAGGTGTCCCTGCCTGTGGCAGAGGGTTGGAACTGGATGATCTCTATTGCTCTTCCAACCCAAACCATTCTATGACTCTATGAGGTGGCCAGATGTGGATTCTAAGAGGCTTCAGATGGGTGGGAGCCTGGCAAGGTGAAGGACACAGCTTCCAACAACGTGTGCAAATGGATCCCCAGTACAGCTCTTCTCCTCCATAGGGACAGTGAGGTGGCACAGGGGCTGAGAGAAGTGGGTCTTTGGGAGGGTGAGGACCAGAGGCACACACCCCAGGTGCACCACTTGGTATTCACACTGCCACCCTCACTGCTGTTCACGCTGCATCTCAGCCTGAGAGCACCACGGGGATGCTGCTATACATTAACAATGCCTGTGAGCACTTTTATGTAGGTCCATCGCTATTTTGATGTGTCTGCACCCTTCTCCTGTCCCCAAAAGCACTGATATCCCCACCTCGTGCTACCCCAGGCTTGGGAAGCAGCCTGCCAAGCAGCATCCTACAGCTAAACTCACCCAGCAGCAGCATCCCAGCCATAGACTTCCAGGAAGGGAAAAGTCAAACAAAGGTCTGATGGACACTCGAGTGTGTTACACCTATGAGAGGAACGGAACAGTGTGCAGTGAGAGCTGTGGTGAATGGCTCAGAAACAATCTGCAGACATTAATGGGATTTAATTTCTGGGAAATAAAAAAAAGGGAAGGAAAATGCCGGCCCTGGGATATCCCTTTATGGCATATGCATTTTATGTTTAAACGCATTAATGGGACTGCTATGCTGTGAGTCATCCTGAACAAGGGTTTCATGTGTTTCTTAAAATACACTAGAAGTAGCTGAAGGCATGCACGGGTTTGCGGTGCAGTTATCTGCCAGGAATCTGAGCAAATACCTGCACGCGCAGCATCACTGCTCCGGAGCTGGGGCACCCGAATGGGGCCCTTCTGCTGCTTAAACAGACCTGGGAACCGAAACGGGAGAGGAACTGCTCCTGCAGAGTACAAGACGCAGACTCCCAGTGCCATCAGGGAAGCCTCAGCGCTGATTTGCATACACGTAAACAGCAAAGCTGGAGAGTTGCCTTCTGAAGCACTCTTGTCAACACTAGAGCTGTCTGCAGCTCTTCCAGGGATCGTTTGTTGTCTGGTTTTCTCTCATTTTTCTTCTGTTTACTCACAGCCCTGGCTGCAAATCTATTTACTATTCCTTTAAACCCACGCGCTCGGATCGGCACTGTCTGCTCCTCACAGGTCACTTCAGCAGCGGGCTGCTGCTTGCTCCCCATGCTATTCCTTTTTGGGAGAGCAGATAGTTTTAACACGGGAAACGCCCAATGCCAAGTGTTTCTGACGGTGCACGTTCAGTTGACGCTGACACACAGCAGCCTCGCTGCGCAAACCGTCGGATGAATGACGGTTATTTAGTGATTAGTGAAAAGCAAGGATTGTACACAGCCCGTGTACACAGGAGGAGCTCCTGGCCCTGAACTGAGCTCGCTTTCGCTCCACGTTTGCCCTGGCTTCGCTCTTTGTTTTCACATATCGCACGAGGCGATGCTGTCTCGAAAGCACTACAGCAGCATTTGGAATTCCTGGCACCGCTTCCCAGCGGCACAGGCTGGCCCTGGATAAAGCCACTGCTGCCATGTCCAGGGCTGCCTTTGCGGGAGGAGCAAACTCCCATCCTTCCGTGCCGGTGACTTCATTACTGCTTAGGTTCTGAGAAAACCCTCCCTGCTTTGGGCTCACGAAGCCTCTCTTTGGGCTCACAAGTGGGCTGTGGAGGGTTGAGGGTGTTCGCAGCATGCTGGGCTTGGCAGGGGCGAACTCCAAAAGTGAGGTTCATCTCTTGACCCCAAAAGAGAATGGCAAAACTCAAAGGCAAGGGGTGACCCCCAAAAGGGGGAGGGTGGGGGGTGATCCCCAAAACCAAGTGGAGACTCCCAAAAGAGTGAACCCCAAAGGTAAGGGGTGATCCCAAGGCGAGGTGAGCCCCCGGGCTCTGCCATCCTCAGCACCTTGACTCGGACACGCGATGCCCTCGCTCGGGACCGGCTGCCGGACCACCGCAGGAGGACCCCAGCGCCCCTCCTGCAGCGGGTCCCTCCGCTGCCGGGCTTGCGGCGGGCGGAGCGGCGCTGCGCGGTGCGGGCGGGCCCGTGGCTCCCTCCTCCCCTTTCCCCGTGCGTCAGCCCCGGGAGGAGGAACCGCGGCGCTTTTTTCCCCCCTTTTTTTTTTTTAAAGCCTCCGAGCAGCGGAGCGCGGACTGCGCGGCTGATGGTGGGCACGGCCCGAGCTGTCTACGCCCAGAGCGAAGGGATGCGCGCAGCGCGCACCGCCCGCCTCTAGCTCCGCGCCCGCTCCCGCACCCCCCATGAGCCGCCCCGCGTCCCTGCTGCCGGCCGCCCGCTGCCGCAGCGCCCCGGCCAAGCGGCTCCAACCGCTGCACGACGGCC
>JASSUY010009364.1:0-22089 GCA_032466535.1 Forpus xanthops | reverse complement strand
CACTGACTATTACCCACTTCTAGTGATCCATGTGGGTGCTACTGATATAGATAGTAGTAGTTTGGAGAACATAAAGGACTACAGAGTCCTAGGAGAGGGGGTTAGGGGCTCTGAAGCTCAGATTTTCTTTATGTCAGTTCTCCAGGATGCAGGGGAGGAACTTAAAAAGGCTAGGAGGATTTGCCATGTTAATAAATGCTTAGAAGGGTGGTGCTGTAGTTAGGGGTTTGGGAACTTTGAACATGGGACTCAATTTATTAGACCAGGTCTACTGGGGGCTGATGGAGCTGGTGTGACAAACAAAGAGAAATGTGGATTTGGTAGGAGGTTTGCCATTCTGGTCAAGGAAGTTTTAAAATAGATGTGCTGGGGGAAGGGGCATTGTGCCATCCCAACACACCCAGTCACTTGCCAGCACCTATAATAAATATTCAGAGCAATTCAATCTGCTCCAGCCAATGAGCTGGCTTCATTTGGATCTCGGCTCAGATGCCTCTATACATACGCCCATAGCTTGGGGAACAAACAAGATATGTGCTCGTCTACAGCATCACAGAAAAATGGTGGGAGGGTTCCTATGACTGTTGTGTTGGAATGGAAGGTTACAGGCTCTTTAGGAAAGACAGGCCCAGTAGGTGGGGAGGGGGAGTTGATATTTTAGTTAGGCACAGGCTGGAGAGTATGGAACTATGTCTGGGGACAGGTGAGCAGTCGACAGAGAGTTTGTGGGTCAGGGTTAAAGGGAGAACAGCAATGACAGATATTATTGTGGGGATCTATAACAGGCCACATGACCAAGAGGACTCAGTGGATGAAGCGCGCTATAGACAGATAGGAACAGGCTCATGCTTGTAGGCCCTTGTCCTCATGGGGGACTTCAACCATCCTGATATCTGTTGGAGGGACAACAAGGCCCAGAACAAGTAATGCGGGAAGTTCCTCGATTCTGTGGAAGACAACTTACTTCTGCAAGTAATAGAGATGCCATGCCTAGTCTTGTGCTCACCAGCAGGGAAGAGTTGGTTGGAAATATGAAGCTACAGGGCAGCCTTGGTTGCCACAATCATGAGATGGTCGAATTTGAAATCCTCAGGACAGTGAGAAGGGTGTGCAGCAAGCTCACTGCCCTGGACTTCAAGAGAGCAGACTTTGGCTTCTTCAACAACCTGTTTAGTAAGCTTTCATGGGATATACCCCTAGAGGGCAGGAGGGGCCAAAGCTGTTGGTTGGTATTCAAGGATCACCTACTGTATGCTCAGGAGTGTTGCATACCAACTAGAAGGAAGTGCAGTAGGGGAGCCAGGAGACCTCCTTGGATGGATAAAGAGCTGCTGAGGAAAATTCAAAGGAAAAAGAGGCTTATAAAAGGTGGAAACAAGGACAGGCAGCCTGGGAAGAATACAGGGATGTTGTGTAGGAAGCTAGGGACCATGTTAGGAAAGCTGAGGCATAGTTAGAATTAAACTTGGCTGGGGATGTTAAGACAGCAGAAAGGTATTCTATAGGTACATAACGAATAAAAGACAGACTAGGGACAATATGGGCCCCCTCCGGAAACAATCAGGAAAACTGGCTGCCCTGGATTTAGTGAAGGCTGAGGTTCTTAATGACTTCTTTGCCTCAGTCTTCACTGGCAAATGCTCTGACCACACCACCCAAGTCTTGGAAGGCAGATGTAGGGACTGTGAGAATGAAGACCTTGGGCCCACTGTAAGGAGAGGATCTGGTTCAAGACCATCTTAGGAACCTGAATATACACAAGTCCATGAGACTGGATTAACTACATCTGTGGGTCCTGAAGAAGCTGCCAAATGAAGCTGCTAAGCCACTATCCATCATGTTTGAAAAATCATGGCAGTCAGGTGAAACTCCTTATGACTGGAAAAAAGGGAATATAACCCCCATGATCTTAAGGTCCTTTCCAGCCCTAACTATCCTGTGATTCTATGATCCCTTTCCAGACTTTCAAAAGCTAATTTAGAGGTTTCATCTGTTTACATACAGTGCGAATATCTCTTCAGTGAGTACTGCTTTGCATTTAGCAAGAATTGCCTTCCATCTATGGTAATACCTCCTTGTCACTCAGTATCATGACAACCTTCTGCAACTTTTCACAGTGCATTTCGGTTTGGAATGTCCTGAATCATTCTCTGTCATCTGAAAATTTTGGCACTTTTCTACTTGCTCCTTTTTGTGGAGCACTTACGCATATTTCAAACAATGGTAGTCTTGCATAGATTCCTTTGGTGATAATTGTGCAAAGTAAGATTTTCTTCTCAAATCTTAAAACATCTTGTCTTATTCTTGACACCTTTTTTATATACCCTCAAGTAAATTGTTTTGTCTTGGTTTATTTGTTTTAAATTGCAGCTGCACCATAGAAAACATAGCAGCTTTTATTTTGAATTTTGTTAGTTTGTTTGGGGTTTTTGGTGTTTTGGTTTTTGGCTACTGGCTGGGTACTGATGGAGATGTGAGAAACAGCTTATTTCTATGAAGTCTTTTTTAACTCTTTTCCACTACATCATAATTAAACACATGGCTAGTAATTCAATTCTTTTAACTGCATTTCAACAATGTACCCTATTGGTAATTCAATCTATTGATCCTATATAGAAGTCAGACCTATATATCCATAGTCTTGCTAATATTTGTCAGTGTTACTTTAGCATATCTTTCTGGGATGCTCTTTTTAATCTGTTCTTAACATTCAGAGATTTAATGCAAGAGTAACCTATATGGTATGTTCTAGCTGATTGTACAGGCAAAACAATAGTGTGGTTTTGTTTTCTTTCTTCTTCCTTGAATTCCATGATACACTTTCTTTTCCTTCTTCTCTTAATTACCGTCTCGTAACCCATTTGCTCTATGAAATTACAATTACCATCTCATTCCATGGCTCAGTATCCTTCCTCCACCTGGCATAATTGCCCCCTTGCTGGTTCGCACTCTGATGTTACATCTGTATCCACTGGCTCTGAAAAATGAATATGTGCTCAAGTTTCTTCCTCCCCCAGAGATAAGCTAGTAATGATGAGCTTATCATTAAGTGGCAGGAGCAGTAGCTGATGTGAAGTTCCCAAGGAGTCAAAGGGAGCTGGGAGGCAGAGCAGGAGGTATTATTTCTATAGCAGCTGCGCTCAGTACCCCCAAAGAAGACTTTGAGCCTTTCTTGTTTGCCCCTCCTGTTTGTCTCCCTCTTTTAGAAAATAAAACAAATAGAAAGCATCATGCAGTTATTTTATGTCCACAACAAACTAGGCTTCCTTCAACAATATAAAACATCAGAGTGATGTAGATTTGATTTTGCTTTTTGCAGTTTCCTTTCTTTGCCATTATAGAAGTTGTACATTTCCCAACTCACTGTCACTTTCCAGCTCTAGAATCTAAAGATCTTTGAAAAAAATTCACTCAGAAAAGGACATTGGTCTGTTTGTTTTCCATCAGTTGACTTTTTTATTCTGCATATTTTCTCCTGGTATAGATGGGTGGATTTCCTTTCCAGTAGGGCATTCACATTTCCCAATCTCTTTTTTTATGTGCATAAGTACACTTAACTATATAGTTAAATGTATGCTATGTTAAGTGTAGTTAATACATAACTACAATAGTCCTCTTAGGAAGGGTAGAAAAGAACTATGTTGCGCCTTATATAGACATTGTTCCCAGCAGTTGGAAGTCCCACAAAATTCAGTGAAAACTTAATTGAACATATAACATTTACTTAGGGGATAACGAAGTTTGAACTGGTGCTGAAAAAAAAGAATAAATGCAAAATCCAGTCCTTTATGAGCAAGCCAACAGAATAACCTTGTTCATCTCTTCTTTTACTTACACAGAAGAGACAGTCTAAGAAACACCTATTTTTTTTTTGTATTGATATATTCTCTTTAATTGTATTGACTCAATTTTATTCCTTTCAGAATGGAGCCACCATTTTTTCATTTAGCATAGTGCACTGCCTTCTTTTATCTGCTGTCCACCAGATTTTGGAATGTTAGGAAAATATCTTCATGCTGAATAATATTATATCACTCTAAGGAAGAGAGTGAACCCACATATTGTTCTAAATAGGCCAGCATGAGAAAGTATCAGAATCTATTCTGAATTATAAAGAATAGCAGAATTTCTGGTATATCTAGGAATTAAATCACTCTTCAGCATGAAAGCTTCAGCATGTATTGTATTAAATGAGTCCACATCAAGATTGTTTCCTGATCTCTTCAAAGATTTTGCTTTTGTATTCTGTTTAATTCTCTGAGTTGAGATAATACAGATTAAATCATCTGCAAGGATTATGGCTTGTTGTGGACATCATTACAATGGAAATGTGAGAGACAAAGCTCATGACAAATGTCAAGAATTATAACTTCCCTTTAGTTTCTAAATGAAGACTCCTACTGGGATAAAATATTCATAGCAGGCTGTTTTTTTACTTCCCACATAAATGCAAGGTTAATTTTCATGTTGCTAAATGGCAGGGTTACAGTAAGTGTGGATCCTCTATTTTACAAAAAATCAGTGAATGCAAAGGATAGTTACAAGAACTTACTCATCAAGGAGAATTTTGATCTTCAGCTGTATTTATTTTTTGTATTTGAAGGGGGGAAGATCCCCCCACCTGAGCTGCTGCTCATGCTCTGGGGTGCAGCCCAGCACACGGGAGGACTTCTGGGCTTAAGCACACACTGAAGCTGGGCCATAGGGAGCTTCATACCCACCAACACTCCCAAATCCTTCTCCTCAGGGCTCAATATAAACCAAGATCTGAGAATCCAGGTGGGTTTTTTTGTTTATTGTTAGTGGGTCATAGTGCTAATAACATTTACCAAATGAACATCTCATTTTACTTCTTGCAGCAATTGTGAAGGAAAAGAGGTTCTTTCATCAGAAGAAACAGACACTTTTCTTGAACAGCTGGAATTTGAAATTCACTGTGTTCCTCTGCCCACTACCAAGTGCTGTACCTCTGCAGCAGAGGAAGTGAACAAATAATTGTAGCCTGGTTTCAACATGAAGCAATCACACCTACTGATAAGCAGAAAGGCTAACACTGAATTCTGCCTCCTTCCTTTGACCAGAAGAACTAATTTTGTTCTTCCTATGTATCTGTCTGTCTTTATCATGTTCGTCAGTACTCAGTTATCTACAAAACTTCTATTCTTCTCTGAAGCTTGTTGAAATTGGTCAACAGATCCAGACGTTAGTATCTAAGGACAGACTAGCAAATGAACAGCCAATACAGTCATGTCAGCAAAACTTCTTTTGGGAAGTAAGCTAAAGGCAGTAAAAAGCTGCTAGCAGTAGATTAATGGCAATAAATTTAGACACCAAAATGGGAAAAGGTGACAAGTCTTCTTGATGAAGCTGATCCAGTTTTAATGAAAGAATTAAAGATTCATCAGTGGTTAGGGCACACGTATGGCTGAGGAAGGATTTGAGCAGTAATTGCTTGAAAAGCACCAGTTCTTAGAAGATAAGTGATGAGAATTGCTCTTGCTATATACTCTTCAGCATTCTTCTTTGATATGCGGTTTGTCCCTTCAGGTGAGGATGAAACTAGACGGGAATTTCTTGAGCCCTTAGCAATGTTTTCTCTCAGGTAACTATTGCTGCTGAAGTAAACCCTGGTTGTGAGGCCAAGGTCCTGCATACTGGGCAACCTCCAAGGCTACCTCTTGCATCAGTGTCTATGGATGAGGTAAGAGGATGAGTATCCAGCTTGGAGTATAGGCAGGGCTGAAGCAGGATTCAGAACCACTGTGAAGACAATACTTTCAGGCTTTCTCAGAAGCAAATAAAGGGACTGCAAGGAAAAACCTGGGTTGAATGACAATTATGGCATTGATGACTTCACAGTTTCCCTCCGTGGGTGGAATTAAACCAAGTTAAACGCCTTTACTGTTTTGTGAATGTGCATTCCTAAATTAGATTAGGTGTTGCATGCCCCACCATCTATAGGACCACATACTTTTTCCAAGACACTGAACTGTTCTAGCAATCAAATAACTATACAGATACTAGTTTCAAATTATATGTAGATTACAAATGATTCTCTATCAACGTTGATTTGGATTGATTTTACACCAGAACCATATTGGAAATGAGAATTTATGATTTCCTATCAGCAAAAGAAAAAAAATTACCTAGTGTGAATTTTGTCACCATTTTTATATTAATTATGGATTATGCCCATATGACATATTGAAGTAATATTTGTGCGTATAGATATATAGATGAAAAACATACGTGTGTTTGTGGGAAAAACAGAGGGAGAATTAAAGTCTATATAATATCTAATTTAGGAATATATCTTTGTGTGGTAACTTGGAAATTGCTCTAACCTGGTAGTACAGAATTAATTGCATACTGTTGGCAGAATGGGAAGATTCAGTTGGCACCTCACATAAATTTACCTTGTTGGCCATATGAAGATTTAACACCACATGGATTTGTGCTGTCACACATGACAAATTCATCATTTATAATTGACTAATATTATTGAGCATTTCTGAATAGTCCCTGCTTTCCTCACAGGAGTGCACAGGACCAAAATCAGATTACAGCAGGTCAGTGAAGATCCCAAAGAATGACTCAGTAAATGCCATAAAAAGTCCTGGGCCTGTCTGCTACCTTCTTGTATATTAAGACAGAATGCAATAGCTTCACAAGGACAATTTCCTTGGAAATTTGGTATAACTTCACTTGTATTTTTTAGTCCCTTTAGGATTTAAGTAGGAATACAGCACTTTATATACATGGTTTAAGCAGTGCTGTGATAAGCACAGGCCATTACCCTTTTAGTTGCTTTCTCATCACTGGATGTCACACTAGCACTGAGTGTCAGGATGCTAATAAAGGTTAGGCTAATAGAAGTCAAAAGAGTCATTGAGATTAAAAACCAGCATTTAAAACAGTTTCTGAAGTAGTCAAAAGGGCACAGGGCAGTATACTTCAGGAAAAAAAAAATAAAAAAAAGGGAAAATAAGGGAAAAATAAAGTAAAGCAGTCCTGGCTTCAACTCAGTCATGGCAATTCAGGTGGCACATCCACATGGACGTTTGGCAGGACATGGGTGCCAAAGGAAACAATATCCCTTAAAAGTTTATCTTGAGTATCTGCCTGTGTAATAAACTTTCAGCAGGGAGAAGAGTACAGTCCTCTGGTCCCTGTATATCAAGGGCAACAGCTTTGCAAGATGTCATTTCACAAGGCAAGCGGTGTCAGCTTGTGAGCCTGCTTCATTACCAACATGCCTGTGAGCTGCTGGAACAGAGCAACACATCTTTGATCTGCAAGAAGCTGGCTAGGAGCACTGTCTGCCCATCTCACTTTAATTTTGCAGAATTACAACAGGTAACTCCAATTTCACACCCTGCTTCCTTCACAACTTCTTGGTGAAGGTCACAGCCTGCTCTGGATGTGCTGAATGGATTTCTCCTCCAGTCTTGCCATCAGCAGCAAAAGAAAGATGGAAGAGGAGGTTTCTGTGAAAAGCCTGTCTGTCTTTTCCTCATATATGTGACTAGGGCTTGCAAGATGCCCAGGCTAGCTTTAAATTAGCTGGCTTAGAAAAATCTCATTGACAGTGGACTATGCAGATGAGGTTACAAAATATTCTTTCCATCCTTGCAATGCATTCAGGTACCTACTTGTGCTAAGCTCCTGTTTGTTCCAGAGCTATTACTACTACAATTTCTCCTCAAAGGCTAGGAGGGATATGTAGCTAGATTCGCATGGATGTACCAAAATCAGAGGCCCATTATCTGTGCAAAGTCCAGCTCTACATTTTGTGTACTTGCCACATATTCCCTGAAATTGCTCTACTATGAATTCTGGGTTTTTTCTTGCTAACCTCCTATCCAGTGGTAACATTTTATCAGCACTAGAGTATTGAAGCAGGTTGCATCTTGAAGAGTCTAACCTTAGGATGGGAAGAATAACTTTCTAGACTTAGTGGCCTTCATTCATCTGAGATACGGGACAGTAACTTAAACATTGTTATCTACCGCTATTTTAGGTTCTGTAGAGCATCACACTTGACTGCTGCTTCAGTTGCTGCTCAGGAATGTCAACAGGCCAAGGTGCACTTTTAACTACAATTAATTATTAAAATGTAACTAAGACTGCTTAATGTAACAGTTTCCTTAAATGGAGTCACTGACAGACTTCCCTGTCTATGTCTCAAGGTCCCTAGTGAGGAAGACAAATCAATAAATTCCTAGGCAATAATTGAAAACAGCCCACCATAGCAGCCAATTCAATTATACCAGCTCTAAGTATGAAAGATTCGATTCACTGGATCAGTGGGTGAGTTTTTCCTTGTACTTTTTGTGGATTCAAGGTGCATATACAGAGCAATGCTTGCTGATACTTTACAAAAAACTACAGTGGTCAGATGAGCAGACAGAGCTTGTCCCTAACATTTCTTTGCTGTAGGTTGCAGAATACTCAACTCAGTAAAGGACATGAGGATCTGTTTAGGAAATCTTTGGCATGTTCATAGTTCCCCTCAGGTGGTAGACATACTCAACACCATCCTTCATGTGGGAAGGGCTAGTAGTCAGTTTAGAAGATGGCAGGGTCATAAAATGTAGCTGAGGCTTATTTAATGTAACAGAGGCTTAAAGTGAGCATAAATACTATAATTGCTGTGAATATGAGAACAATTTTCCCCATAAAATCACTACTTATAAATTTACTCTTTGTGAACTGAATTTACAGTCTTGAAGGAGGCTGCAGGAAACTTACAAGGGCATGTAGAACAAGACTTGATTTGAGAGCGTAAAAATGAGATGCATTCAAACATGTAAAAGAGGAGGTGTTTGTCATGTAGACAAGAGAGGAGTAGCATAAACTGAAACAAGAGATTCAGACTATATCAAAGGAAATGTTAGGTTTTTTTTCACTTTGTAGACAATCACATAGAGGTGCAGATTTCTCAGGAAGGGTTTGTGATCTTTACCCTTGGTGGTTTTCAAGCCCTGACTTGATGAGACCCTGAACAATCTGCTCTGACCTCAGAGATGACCCCACTTTGAATAGGATGCTGGATTGGAGACCGCTTAAGGTCTTCTCCATCATAAATTGTACTATGGGCCTATGATTCTTTGTTAAAAGCAAAATGTATGTTGTTTATGTAGCTTCCTCCTCCAGGCACATTGCCTACCAATTTTCCAGAACATACCTCCAAGTTTGAAATATTGCTGGTGAAGCTAATCTGAAAATGGAAAGCACATGGAGCGTGAGACATGACAGACAAAGGGCACTCTCATAGTCATTAAAATAGAAAGGGAAACCTGGATATAAAAGCAAAGCTGGTCTAGCACAAGAATGAGGAGACATTTTGATTTGTTATGGAGGTTTGCTCCCAACTTGGCAGAATAGTGTTCTTTCAGTGATTAAAAATAAATGTGTTCATAACACTATTGAATTTTTTGTAGTTAACATGATAACAGAAAATTTTAGCAATCATATAATTTAATAATCATATACTTTATGTTAATAATTATATTGTATTTATTTATATAATAAAATGTCATTTTCCATAACAGTGGAAACACGAAAAGAGTGAAAAACATGAAATTCAGACTACATAATTTCTAAGCAACATCCTAATCTAAATAATGTCTTACTCAGATTTTCATTTTTAATAGATTTTGGAAATATATTCTCATTGTGAATTAAAAGAGTTGCTGAAATTTTCTGGAAGTAGGTGATTTACTGTTTCAAACCTATTTAAAAAGTACACATGCAAGAAAGAAATTTTACTTAATTACATTATGTGTTTAAGAAAGAACTATGTTTGCCTTAAACTGTCATGTCAGAATATAGGATACCAGTAACTTATTACTAACTGCTTATTTTCCAGAAGAATTAATCACCCAAAATATCGAAACTTTGATACAGGACTTCTGTTCTCTTTGACAGCATGATTAAAAGCAAAGTGCCCAGTGAAATACTGAAGAAAAGCTGTCTTTGTTTAAAATAACCTTTTAACATCTTTCATATAAAGATAGAAGTCATAATAGTTTCCATCGAGTATATGTCCAGCTTTAGAGGGGTTTTTGTAATACCCCAGTGAATAATATTTTCTGTAATTCACAAAACAGACTTTGAATCTCTGGTACAATTGAATACACATGCAAAGGAAGTGTTCAAGTACTTGTTACAGTCAACTATTTTCAGTTTAATGAAATAAAAGCATTGATATTTTATGAGAAAACATTGAGTCCGTAATACCTGATTATTTATGTTTTAAACAAAACATTTAGTAATACTGTGCCTGCTTGGGAGAATTTATGTCATTTCCTCTCCTCCTATTTTATTTTCCTGCTTATATTTTTTTCTTGAAAACATTTTGGTTTTCCTTCTTTTTTCTTTCTTAAATTTCATGAAGAATAATTCTGGATATGTGTGGGTCTACCTCGTATCTCACTATACCTGTGTTGCAGTTAATCAATACATTCACTCAGGTGCTGAAGATGTCAGTAACTGGAATATCATTCAAACACCTTCTCCTTTTGTAGTGACCTTAGCAGCTCTTGTGTTCAATATTACGTGAAGAAGAAAAGACAGTTCTGCCATGAAAGAGGAAAATGAGAAATTCTTCCTACACCCATATGAAATAGAGTTGATATTTCACATTTATGTATTCATTATAAATTATGTACTTTGCTTGTAAATGCTCTGTCCCTAGCAGTGTTCAAGATCAGGCTGCACAGAGCCTTGGGTGATATGGTCTAGGGTGAGATGTCCCTGCCCATGGCAGGAGGAGTGGAGCTGGATGATCCTTTCCAACCCTAACTATTCTATGATTCTATGAATAAGAAGATGGATCATGTGCTTGATGTTAAGGAGTAGAAGATCAAAGTTTGGTCTATCTGCAGGTCAGATCTCAAGAAGCATTTTACTGATGTCCCTTAGGTCCCTAATGTAAGAATGAATTAAATTGAAACTAGATGTGCAAGCATTTAAGCAATTAGACTTAATCAGAAACCTTCTGAGGCATCAGAAACCAATTTAAAAGAGTGGTCACTGCTTCTGCTAGGAAACTTTCCTTTTAAAAACAGGATGGCTGCACTCCACCTGACTACTTGGAGTGAGGCCTGGAATTTCTTACATGCCAGACTGTGCATGGGAATGATTCCTGAAAAATGCCAGTTTAAAGAGACTTAATTAATCTCAGGGAACAGACTGTCAGTGCCAGGAAAAAATGTCACAGGGTGTGTTTGAATTTAATACAATGGATTTAGTATCTCCATCACCAGAGGGTGACTGTAAAACTGGTTGGAGACATATCTCCTACATAGTCCTGCTTGTGTTCCTCATCTAGGCTGCAAACTCTCTAAGGCGGGATGGATGAAAAGGTTTCTTCTGCTAAATATTTTTTTAGTGATTATCGATATAGTATGCTAATATCAGCTGAAGATGTAGTGTCTCTGACAGAGTATAGTGTCAGTCATGCAAAGCTGCACTAATGATCACTAAGTACAATCGTTTCCTAACTCTGTATATACACAGCATATTTTTTATGTGAAAGCTACATCCAGAAACACCTTTTTCACATATATTTTTGTCTTAAGAAATTTGCTGTGTTTTTATTGAAATGAAAGCATTCTGTTAGATGACATAATATGTTTTTTAAATGCCTGAAAAAAAGTTCAAGTCTTAAACATGGCTTTTCTTTTATATGCCCATATTATTCTTATTAGGCTACAGTCAGTTCTTAGGAGACTGACATTTTTAACTTCAGCATGCAATGGCCTCTCTTCTTAATACTAACATAAAAGCTTCTTTTACATCAAAATGAAGACTTAAATTCTGCTGTCAGATGCGCTGATGGAAGTGTGTTGACATCAGTGGGAGAGCACCAGAACGATCTGGCACTACTTCTGTTCCCTGAATTTGACAGCCCCTAGGAGTGCGCAGCTCTTTTTAAGATGAGGATGGTTGTCTCTGTCATATTCAATAATTCAAATGATTTGAACTTAACAGCATATAGGGAATTTACTGTAGATGCTTAGAGTATTGAAAAGAACCCTCTGGCACAGGAGTTTGTTTTACTGTACATTTTATTAGCAGTCAATAGGTTGGAGGAGAATTTCTATTGTTGTTTTTCTTTGTCAGCTACTCATGGGCTCAAATGTGTATTTCTTTCTTGGATCAACATAGTAGATGATTTTTTGCTGCCTTTGCATTCCTATTTCATGACAGTGGAAACTTCCAGTTAGGACTAAGAACTAAACAAGACTCAATTTCTGGCACTGAAAACTCCCAAGACAGTGTTTTCCTCATCTCTCCAATACCAATACAAATGAAAGTTCTCATAATGAAGTTGTAAATACATTTGCAGAGGGTTGTGTGGACTATTACTCACAATCTTTCCTCAGCTGTTTTCTTTCAGTCTGTCTTCTGATTGAGTTCTTTTATATCCTCAGTCTCCAATAATTTTGTGCAGATACTATAACTTTATTGCCTTTCTAAACTATTTAGGTAGCACTATTGTACCATGAGCAGAGGTCCACAAGAAAATTAGAAGTTAGAGTGCTTTGTTTGTACATAGCAGTAGGAAACCTTTGAGAATTGGCAATAATATTTCAAATTTATTTTCTTCCAACTAGTTCTTTAAGGCCAAGTCATGCTATCCAATTTCCAACCTGACAAAGGACATAGTGGGAGTTTCAGCACAGAAGCTAGGGGCTGATTACTCAGCCAGACCTTTATTACTCAATTTGTGGCCATACGTAAAAACCTCATTTGCCAAGCAGACTCCTGTTGTACTAGGAAACTTTTCCTTAACAATAACAACCTGAAGATGATGGGTAGATGGGGGCAGGTGAACTACTAACCCAAATGCATGTAGAATAGCTGCTCCCAGATTTATGGAGATGATCTGTCAAGCGAGAACATTTTAAGGGCTTGCAAATCCTATTGCAAGGAATTTCTACTGTCTTTATAACTGAACCCTAAGAACTTGTCTGCCCAGGATTCAAGTTGATAACCCAAATGCCATTCAAACCTGACAGCTTAGCTTAATGCTGTGTCTAGATTTAACACACTGATGTCTAAATTTGATATATTGAGAAAGTCTTTGCCCCAAAGTATTGTGGATGCTGAGTGCTGACATAAATTTAAATATATATAGGAAAAATACATGGAGGAAAAAAATCATGAAAGAAAAATACATCCGAATTCATTCTTGAAACAAAACCTGCTGGAACTTGAAGTGTTGTTTTTTTTTCTGGGAAGTATCTCTGCACATTTACTTTGTTGTTACACTTGTTTTCAGATGTCTGCTACTGGCTCTTTTGTGAGACTGTGTTTAACAGACTGAAGCAATGCAGAAGGTGTTACAGTTTCATCCAAAATTGAGTACTGAACTGGACCTACTGGACAAATGTCCATGATCTGAAAGCAGCATAACTCCCTTTATGAAACACTAATATTTGAACAAAGGACCTATTTATCTCTGATGTCCAAACCTGGTGAGCACAGGCAGAGGTGCCCCAGGAGCACTCTCTTCCCAATGAGAAAGTGGAAGTGTCTGCACGATGCTCCCCAAAGCTTCAGATGTGTAGCTTACAGAGGCAAATTTCCTGCCATATAGGCCTGCCTGGTGTGGCTTCCAAACCAGAATGGATATTCACTTGACTGAAGCAGAACAATGGCAGAAAAACACAGATTTTTCTATATACATGCCTTTAATATCAGGCTTGACTGAGAGAAAGAAAATCTACAGACTGTTTTTTCTCATATCCACCTGTTTCTTAGAACCAATGATTTCATCTGTGCAAGGGTCAGGATTATCTCTGTTCTGGGTAATTAATTTAGTTATGATATATCAAACTATAATGAATCCCTGCTTAGAAACAAAATAAGCAAAATAACCTTGTATGCGTTACTCCAGCCCTTTTCTAATCTTCTCTTAATCTTAAATCTACAAAAAAAAGTGCTATTAATTTTAAAGAAATTACCACCATATCTGTTACTGTTATGGATGACTTGTCTTTAAAAACAAATTGAGTCCAAGAGTTCAAGCTAGAAAATCCAATTTTGGCTGAATACTAGAATCTAATTCTTTAGAGGCAGAGCATTAAAACAGCAATGTCTAGAGGATGTATCTGCAAAAGGCATATTGATTTTTAATAAATATAATGTGCTAGTCATTTTGTAATAGCAAAGACACATGCAACACAATGCAGGACTGCTTTTTCTCTATAGATTCATATGTAGGTACTGACATATGTATATTTATAATCCAGTGAGTACTTTGCACAAAGCAAAAACAGCATGTGCAATATGAATTCACACACACTCTCATGTATGTAAACATATACATTTTATATATATATAAACATATACATATATATGAAAAGGTTCTCTTGCCATTTTTTTATTTCTCCCTGGCCTTTAGGACTACTTTCAAACAGCAGGGTTTTAATTTCTGAGAGTGAGGTGTTTTCAGGAGTGCTTAGCTATTTTAGCAGGTAGTACAACAGAAGGGGAGCAAAGACTCTTGCAAAACTCTTAGCAACACATTTTGTTCATAACAACTAGTCAAAGAAATCTGTGTGATATCAGATGTTACAGATCTGCAAGTTTTGACTGCTTCTCTACCTGACCAAAGTTTCTGTTATTAAAATATCAGTCCCATTGACTTTCAAAAAATTTCATTTCCCTTTATGGATTACAAAATTAGCATGATGATCAATATCCAGTGAATGACCTAATGAGACAAGAAAATTCATAAAATCACAATTCCAAAAGAAGCATTTCTGACTTCTACAGCTTTCTTTAAAAGACCTGGAAATCGTTTGTGCTAAAAGAACTTCTGTATTTGTTTTCTCCCCTTACTTATTTTCTGGCACAAAGGGTGTCTAGAGAGCTTCTACAGCTACAGTTTTTAGCTGTCCGTGACCACTGTTATTCCTTTCTCATCTTTCAAACCACAGTTGACCAAGAAGAATAGAATAATTTTTTCCAGTTACATAGTCAGTTACTATTCTCACTCCTTTCCTCATCTGACACACAGTCTGATTCTCAAAAGTAAGCTTCAGTACCATCACAACACAGTTATATCAATGCACATGGTGCTGAAAGTAGTCCTAAAAAGTGGTTATTTACTTCAGTAGCAGATACAGACAGATAGGAAAAGTCCTCTTCTCAATTCTGTGTCCATGTGCTAAATTGCATGGAATAGTCCTCAATCACTGCTGTGAATCTGTCCTCTAGTTTAATTAAAGATATTTAAAATACATTTCTTACCCGCAAGTCAGTGAATAAACAAATAAAGGTAATTCTGATGAACAAAATCAGATTAAAATAATTCAAGGACTGTCCAAGACACACACCCATGTATTGGGGAAGGTAAGAGCCAATTCAAACTGCAAAATATCTTTTGTTGCTTAGAATGACAACTTAAAATGACATTTTCATGCAGATCCTGGTGCTACTGAATGGAGAAAAAGTAGTTAGGCTTGAAAATCTAAAGGGATGGTTTGATGTGAGGAAAGGTATTGCTGGTTTGAGCTTGTTTTCAGCTTTAGACACTATTGCTTGTAGAAAGGAGAATGGAGAGAGGGTAGTGAGGAGTCACACACCACTGAAGGAGCCACTAGTCAGAAGTAAGGTATTGCTAATATCACTAATATATAACTGGTTCAACAAATATCTTTCTTTGAATGCATTGGATCTTTCCAGATCTTGGATACCACACCACCTGGAAATTTTCCACAAGCTAACTAGGATTAGCTAAAAGCTTTCATAGGGATGCTGGGGAGGGTCTCTTCATGAGGGAATATAGTGAGAGGACAGGGGTTAATGGATTAAAACTTAAACAGGGGAAGTTTAGATTGGATATGAGGAAGAAATTCTTTACTGTAAGGGTGGTGAGGCACTGGAATGGGTTGCCCAGGGAAGTTGTGAATGCACCATCGCTGGCAGTGTTCAAGGCCAGGTTGGACATAGCCTTGGCTGGCATTGTTTAGTGTGAGGTGTTCCTGCCCATGGAAGGGGTGTTGGGACTAGATGATCTTAATGTCCTTTCCAACCCTAACTATTCTATGATTCTATGATTTAGATCTGTGGTTCATATGGCTTTTAGGAAAAGAAATAATAAATACTAGGAAGAAATGCAGCATGCTTAGCTATCACCTTGAGGCAGTGGCAATTAGCCTTCATGAGCTAATGAAGGTAAAATGGAGAAGGGAGGGAAGAGAGAAGGTTTTTCTCTGAGCATACTTGATGTTTTCAGTTTTCCTATACAGCAGAAGGAATGGTACTGAAGTCTGTGGAATTTCACTGCTCAGAAAAATGTGTTAGACCCAGAGGAACTGGATCCAGCAGGTCAACACCCACCCAAATAGGTGTAGCCTGCAAACTTACAGAGGGTACACTCAATTTGCTTATCCAGATCATTGATAAAGATATTAAACAGAATGGCTTCAATATTGAGCCCTGGGGAACACCACTTGTGACCCGCCAAAAACTGGATTGAATTCTAGCACTCTTTGACTGTGACTATCCAGATGGATTTTTTTTATACAGTGAAGAATACACCCTTCCAAGCCATGAGTAGTCAGTTTCTCCAGGAAAAGATTTTTAGACCTGTTGTTTACTTCAACATGTTGTAATATTCAAAAGGAATATGCTATGACTACTTCATACAACAAGCAACTGTTATGACCCATATTATGTCGCAGTGTTTCAGCATAGCTGACAAGATAAATGCCAGTATGCCTGCAATAAATAAGGCAAAGGTGACATATTCCTTACCTAGAGATTAGTATTCATTGTGCAGACTGCATTCTAAACAGAAAATGGTGTGTCATTTAAGATTAAGTACCTGTTTTGGTATCATAACAGATGTTTTGAAAAACCTATTAAAAAGAATCATAGTACTGGTTTTGTCTAATAGCAGGAAAAAAAAATATCAGTTACTTTACCACTACAAATTAACAAATTGCTATTTAGGAAGATTCATTAAAATACCTTAAATCAACTTTCACATTCCTTCCACTACTCTTGTTTTAAAAGTTTTCATCTCATAACTTCCATCTACAGCGTATTAATGTCATTTGTAACTGGCTTTCTTAACGGTTTTTTAAACATGAGTATATTTTGCATGTGTGTTTTTATATTAAAGGAGCTGCTCCTCCCATAACACCTCTTTGGAGGTATGCATGTACTACTGTTCTCACTGCTGAGCTGTAGAGAAGCCACAAAAAAGACAATGTAGATGATTCTGCATACGAGAGTCAGTATTAAAAAATTCAAGTTAGCTTTCATGAGGTTGGTAATTGTCAAACCAGTCACTTGTTTATTTAAGAGTGTACACTCTGTATCTACATTGGCAAAGATACTGGGCGTCCACACATCTCTGAATGCATTGATTGCATTTTGGTGTTACTGAGATCATGAATATCTTTGTGTAAGTCCATAATCACAAGAATTCCCACTGGTCTCCAAACACAAAGCTTCACATTGATAGTATCAATCTACTCACACCAGTGACTGTGGTTTATTGCAAGCTGAAGATATGGAGGCTCTTTTTCTAGGATTCCTTATCAAAAATATTTTGAATTCAGTTCTGTTCTATATAGGACACTGCACTGTACAGCTTATAGCCTGGAGCTAGCTTCTGCGCAGCTATCTTATGTGAGGAAAAAGACCGTATGACAGTTTGTAATTCCTATGTGCACTGAGTTATTCAACCACGAGCACTCAGCCACATGGTACATTTGAATTCAGCCACAGATCTGTTCCTCCCTTCACAGTTGTGCTTATCAGACTTCTTCTAAATGCAACACTTTCTGTTTTTCTAACTGAAAATATGGGTTTACCATCCCCTTATCAATATTTTTAAGATCCTTTACAATTCTCAATGACCTGCTAACTCTTCTTGTTCATGACCTGCTAACTCTTCTTGTTCATGATACGTTATTTAACAAATAAGGAATGGATAAATGTTGGTTAAGGGATCTAGGATGATGATTCGGCAGAACAATACACTGATAAACAAGTTTCTTGTTTGATAACTTTAAAAGCACTTGAGGTTGTAGCTCTTAGAAGTAAACAAAGATTGAATTGTTTGGTGTCAAAACAGAGAAGTGGTTTGGGAAAAGCAAAATAATAAAAAGCATTGGAATCCCACATTCTGCTTTTTGTGAATTATAAGATAAAATTTTTCAGAGCAGGCATCATTTAAAAGAGAAATCTGGCTAACAATCATTCAGATTTTTGCATCGTCCTTGCAGAATATTACTATTCATAGAAAAGCAGGGAAGAGAAAAAAAGTGGTAATATTCTCGTAAAGAGAAGCACGGCTATGTGAAAAAGGCTTAATACTTCAAATTGCTTCACAGTCTGGCTATATTCCACTCAAATTTTCATTAAATCGTTGCACTCTGAATTAAAAGATTTAGCATAGAGTCAAAGTATGTAGCATGCTTTGGGCATAAAAGGGTCATGTAACATAAAACAGCAGGGGCAGGCAAATCCTGAAACAGAAATTCAAGCTCTGAATATGGTCTCCTGAACTTCACCCACAAAAGAACTCAACATTCATTTAAAGTCTTGTTAAAGCTTAGTCCAACTCTCAGTGCTTTACTGAATCATATCCCACTGTCTGAAGCTCTTATAGGAGCAGGGGTGTATTGTGCGCTTCATCTGGGAAAATAAGAACTATTTCACTTCGGCTAAAGATTCTCTTTAGAAGACCACTTGTTTAGAAATTCCTTTTGCAACCAAAAAGTGTGCCTCTATGTTTATTCATAGAAGAGGCCACAAGGATGATCAGGAGACTGGAGCACCTCCTGTGCAAAGATAGGATGAGAGAGTTGGGGCTGTTCAGACTGGAGAAGGGAAGGCTGCATGGAGACCTCATAGCAGCCTTTCAATATCTGAAAGGGCCTATAAGGATGCCAGGTAGGGTCCTTCATGAGGGACTGTAGTGAGAGGACAAGGGGTAGTAGGTTCAAACTTAAACAGGGGAAATTTAGATTGGATCTGAGGAAGAAATTCTTTACTGTAAGGGTGGTGAGGCACTGGAATTGGTTGGCCAGGGAAGTTGTGAATGCACCATCGCTGGCAGTGTTCAAGGCCAGGTTGGACATAGCCTTGGGTAGCATGGTTTATTGGGAGTTGTCCCTACCCGTGGTAGGGGTGTTGGAACTAGATGATCTTGAGGTCCTTTCCAACCTTAACTATTCTATGATTCTATGATTTTAACAAGTTAAGCTTAAAAAAATATATATATTTATACTCCACTTTGGAAAAGTGGGAGAAGGGAAAAATATTTGTTTCTAATGCTATTTGTTAGAGGAATTTCAAACTTCTAACTGAAATCCCAAATGAAGACTCTTCCAGGCTTTTTCTAACTTTCAGATGCCAAAAGACAAATTTACAAACCTTTTGATCTTTGAGACTGTTAAAATACTTTTCAAATGTATTTCCTGCCAACTGTCTTTCACCTGAACATTTCACAATCTGCTTGCTGTTCAGACTGATGCCAAATGATCTGCAATTACAGTATGATTAACCTGTAACCTGCTATTAGCTCTGAGCTTTGCAGAAGGCAACATTTAAGTCTAGCAAATTCTTTAATGTCAAGAAGAATTTCACACCAGAGGATAATCATTGAAGTGTAGGTGACCAAAGTGCATATCCATTTAACTAATATGTCAACTTTGCGCCCATTTTTCCTTACGCTGAGCTACACTGCAGTTGCAACATAAAAAAAGCATCTAATTTCTTCATCCCAAGAGGAGACTCACATCATCTCCTCCTCCTTGGTACTCTGTGGGTATCAGTAGTGAGTTGCGTGCTCAGAATTCCCACCCAAAGTGCAGGACAACATTTGGGTGTCTTGTGAGAAACATGCTGGGTGAAAAGCTGTATAAGCAAGCCAGGATGTCATGGTTTAAGGCCCTCAAACAGTTCTCTCACTCACTCCCCCGCTCCCTTTTTTTCCCCAGTCCTGGGGGGATGGGGAGGAGAATCGAAAGAGTACAACTCCCACAGGTTGAGATAAGAACAGTTTAGTAACTAAGGTATAACACAAATCACTGCTGCTACCACCAGTAATAATAATGACAAGTCAAATACAGGGAAAGAGTACAAGAGCTCACCAACTAATTTCCACCCAGCCTGACCAATAGTGCCCCCCATCACCTGATACCAAGCCTGAACATGCAGTGCACCCCCACCTTTCTGGGTCTCTGCTCTCTGCTCTACATCCTGGGCACAACATGCTGTGGTATGGGATACCTCTTGGGTCAGTTTGGGTCAGTTGTCCTGTTTCTGCTTCTTTCCAGCCTCTTCCTGGCTTCCTCCCGGCTTCCCCTCTTCCCTGGCAGAGCATGAGGCTCAGAAAGTCCTTGGTCAAACCAAAACTTTCTACACTGTAACCATAAACACTTGTGTTATCAGTGCTATTCCCAGGCCAAAAGTCAGAAACACAGCACTGCACCAGCTACTACGAAAGAGAAAAATGACTGCTGCTGCTGAACCCAGGACACAAGAATGAACTGTAGAGAACAGCAAGGATTAGATGCCTAACTGAGTGAACTAAACAAGGACAGGCTATCCATAGAATACACTGATATTTTTCTATGCCAGACGAAACTGTCACAGAGCCTTTTTCTTTTCTGACATTTCCCCATTGAAAAACAGTTATTTGCTTTTGTCACAGTGCAATGATAAAAATTCTTCTTGATGAACTGATGCTGCAGATGTAGCTGGAATTACTTCAGTGCCAGAGACTTCAAGAAATAACAGATCTACAGACCTGTGGTGCTTACAGAGTTTCCCCAGAAGACTCAGTCTTTTCAACTCACAGTGAAATGAATCTAATTGTTCTTCTTAGATGGTTATTCGCTTTTCTTTGCTTTTAACTTGTTCTCAATATCTTCAAAAGAATGAGTAACACATGAAAAAGCCAGCCAAGACTAATTCTAAATCTATTTAGAAAAAATATGTGAATATCAAGGAAAAATGAAACATGCCACTACGTTTCACGTTGTTGGGTTTCTTTTAAGGATTAAGGGAATAAAAGTCATAAAAGAAATGTGAAGTGAGCACTCAAATTCATTTGGTTGGGGAAGAGTAGAATACATATAGATGGTACTGTTCTGATAACTGGGATGACTTCTTCACAGGGAAATATTAAAGGATGGAAAACAAATGTTACTTCATGTGTCAGATTGATCTTCTCAATAGTTGTAATTAATCACAGTTACTGCTATAAAGTCACTCAGAGTTTACTCTTAAGGAGGTTATATGGTAATGAAACAAAGTTATTCTCCCTCATATTCCTTTCATAAATCGTCAGCAAATATAAATGTATATAAGCTGTCTTCCTCAGGAGTTAATAATCCATTTAGAACTATTTAATGCTGGCAAAGCAAAACCATAAGTGACCCTTGAACCTTCCAAGGACATCTTCTCTTTGATCAGTTTATTCTTTGCTTATGGATGGTTCAGAGCCTTATGCACAGAATAACATTTCACCACTGAAAGTCACCTTAGGCACGAGTAGAATGAAAAGCTTAACCTCTTATCTGAATTTGTATTAGATTACACGGCAGTAATAGATGTGACGCGATACTCTTAAAAAAAGTGAAGGCAGAGGGCAGTGTGATGCACCACTGTCATGGTTTAAGGCCCTCACGTAGTTCGTTCACTCAATTTCCCCTCTTTCTTTCCCCAGTCCCAGGGGGATGGGGAGGAGAACTGAAAACATGCAACTCCCACAGGTTGAGATAAGAACAGTTTAGTAACTAGGGTATAACATAAACCATTACTTCTACCACCAGTAATAATGACAAGAGAAATGCAAGGAAAGAATACAATCATTCACCACCTATACTCACTCCTAACAAGCAGTGCACCCCTACCCTTCTGGGTCTCTGCTCTCCATTTTTACATCCTGAGCATGACATGCTGCGGTATGGAATACCTCTTTGGTCAGTTTGGATCGGGTGTCCTGTCTCTGCTTCCTCCTGGCTTCCCTTCCTTCCTGCAGAGCATGAGTCTCAGAAAGTCCTTGGTCAGACCAAAACATTACTAAGCAATAACTGAAAACACTGG
>JASSUY010009361.1:21314-42247 GCA_032466535.1 Forpus xanthops | reverse complement strand
GGGTGTTGTACCAAAATTCAAATACCATTGGCTTTGATTTTGCCTTTTGGGGGAGCAGAGAAGTGGGAGGATATCTGATGGGTTCTGGCTTTTCCTTCTCAAATGCAAGAACTTTTGTAAAAGATGAATAATGGGTAAAAAACTTTCTTTAATGGAAAAGACCTTTTTCTTCAAAAGGCACACCAATAGAGAAGGTTTATTCAAGCTGAATAGGCACATTTCAGATTCCACTGCAACAGTTTTGGATTTTGATGTGTGCTGCCTACCTCAGTTATTTGCTAATGTAAGCATGGCAAATTATCTGCTATCATCTAGCTGGAGCTATTAGACTGCAGCTAATAATTTACTCCTCAACTCATCTTTATTCTGAATATGCAAATTATTAATTGATTACTGGTTTTCTCTAGTCATCTGTGCAAATGACTGCTCTTGCCATTCATTACAGCATCCTTTTCCACCTGCCTGTCAATCAGCCCTTCTTGGGGATGCCAAAATAACACTTCAGTTCTGTGTTGCTTGTGAAGTGATGGAGCTCAAATGAAAGCACAAGCAGAGGGGCTCACACGACAGCTCTGGAGCCTTTCAGGTGTGTGATGCTGCCATTTGGGATGTATGATATTCACTGGGGTTTTGGCACTTCTGAAAGACACTGTAAAAAGTACCTGACACAACACACTGCTGCAGCCCAGGATGAGCAGACTATAAGCAGGAAGCAAGAAGCCCCAACAAATCTTCAGCATTTTGTACATCTGCTCTCATATTTGCAGGTACAGAAGGTAAAAAGGACGGTTGGATCTATACAGGATTATTAAACACAATGCTTTTCATGCACACGAGGCAGAAAGGCATCTTTTTTGAGACCCAACTCTTGCTGATTCAAGCGTAGTTGGCAGCCTCACACACACAAAACAAGGCACGCTTTACAAAGTGCAGCTATCATATCAGCTTGTTTAGTGATTCTTTTTATTCACATCCCATGCACCAAGTGTTTTCATGTCTGTGTGCAGAAGGCAATGGGTGCCATTTGGTTGCCTGGACTGTCAGCTCTCTACGGTGAGTATTTCCTGTTGCAACCCCTACTCTGTGTAGCAAATAAGGCAAAGATCCTCATAAAAAAGGACCAGTGGATTCATTTTAAAAGGCCACTTAAAATAAATCTGTTTATATACCATAAACTCTTACTACTTATACAGAAACAAATAGCTAAGAAGAAAATGGAAATATTGACAAAATACATTGCTACCCTGAAGATTTGCAAAGAAATTGAGCAGTAGCAGGTGTCTTCTCTGGTAACACAGATAATAACATATGAGTCCAGATGAGCTTCAAAAGTTAGATCTACAGCAGCTTTACCCTTTTTTCCACCAGGCACTGAGAACGAGTTACTAATAGCTTCCTGCTATCTGCTAAAACAACAGTTGCTTAGGTCATGGTAAAAAGCCAGGATATCTGGCTGTATTTATTCTATTGCAAGCTATGTTTTTAATCTTGTAAGAAGCCATGTGATGGCTTTATCTCTAGCTTTAAAAAGACTTACCTCCAGGTCCCTGCACCTGGAGCAAGTGTGTTAGAGGAGGTACGGCAGGAAAAGCCTGGCTAATTTCAGAGCTCTGCTGTTAAGGTGGCACAACACATCCCAGGCATAGGGCAAGCCTCAAGCTCTCTCAGGCTCAGCAGTAAAGGCCATTTGTAGAAGTACTTACTGCACCATGATGAAGACATGCAAAACGCATAGCATTTGTATTCTGTTCTAAAATCACAAATCGGCCTTCCCAGAAGAAATCAGAAAAATTGTGCCTTTTAAGATAATGAATTTGTGGTGGGGGTTCGATTTGTTGGTCTGTTTTTATGATGCATTTCCATTCCATATTCAACATTTTCCCTTTCATCCTGAAGATAAGTAAAATAAGTTTCCCTTGCTGAGTGTTACATAACGTCTTCATCCCAGAAACAGAGACTTTAGGAAAACACAGAAAGGTTCAAATACCACAAACGCATTTGAATGACTAATTCTCCTTCGTTTCAATGTGTATGAAAGGCCTCAATATTTTTGAGACCTAAGGCTAAATATAAGACTTGCTAAAACTATGTGCCCCTTCGCAAAAATGTCTGCAAGTTACTCTTCTTCTCAGTTACTGCTGGGACTTGCTTCAGCTTTCAAAACTCAGTTTATGGTAGCAACATCTCACCATCTTTTTCCAAGTGCTCTTCACTTCTGCCGAGCAGAAAAGAGGTTGTTCATGATGCTGGCTGCTTCCTGTTCTTTTCCTCCGGCACCTCTGTTTTCTTTCCATCCCACATCCCTGATTTTAGTAAGGAAAGGGGATGGGGAGAAAGAGATACATCTGTGCAGAGTCAGATCTGTAGCCAGCCCTCCTGTATTCAATCCTCTGATTTGGCTGTAGGGAAGAAGCAGGTCTTGATTGCACACTGCTTTGAAGTTTAATGATGATTGGAACATATGCTGAAAGACAGTGTCACCACCACATTTATATCAAAAGTTGATTATCTATTGAAAAGAAGTTTGTTTATATGTTTACTTCCACTTCTATTAATATATGGGGAAAGGAGAGGGAAATTAGCATATGAAAATGCCAGATGTAACTAATCGCTATCAAAGTATGACAGGGCTGGGCTCAGATCAAAGGGGTTTGCTAATTTGGAGTAAGTCAATATCATATTGTCTTTTCCATCTTGGAGTTACTTTAGGCTCTCATGGTTAAACGATTTATTGGGAACCAGAAAAACACTTCTGAGTTTCTCATTTTACACACTTTATATTCATAAGACACAGTTGCAGGATAGCACCAAAAGACCAACATAAATTCTCTTTGGTACCTTTCAGTCTATGTTCAAAGACGTGAAGTATTTGGCACAGAAGATTAATGCACCAAGGTGATACTCTTTACAAATTATGCCGAGACACCTGAAAGTCATCATTTCTGTGCACATGCATGCATTTTAAAAGAAAATCTACAACAGGATCAAACCCAAGATTAAACCACATCTGTTTGGGTTTAAACTACATTGTCTGCAGAGTTCAAAGTTGTTTCCTTTCATCTAAAAAAACTTACCCAGCTGCTTTTTATCTTAAATTCCTACCACTATCAAAGAATTATTTTCATTGGCCAACCAATGTTATTTCTAGAAGTTGAGATAGTTAGGAATGGAGCTAAGTAAGAACACATGCTTTCTTCGTCAAAGGTCTACCCTCTGTGACTTAACTTGGCACAATGAGAAGACAAATAGACAGGTTTCATCAGGTTCTAATGGGAGCAGTGTATCTACTGTATGTCATCGTGCCATAAATTATGTTCTCAATCTTTTTACACAAGTAATTGACTACAACTGACACTGATAAGGAAAACATGAGACAGAATGAATTGGAAGAGGCACAAATTATATAATAAATAAATACATACAGCACAAATCCAATGCATGGGAAAGAGAAATGTTTTGAAAACTGTCATCAGTAAACGTTCTGCTTAAACACAGGTGTGCAGTACTGTTGTAATAGCAGGACTTGTTCAGTTACAACTGGCAAATGTACACACACATGTACATGTGTATGTGTACGTATGCATGCACACACACAATACACTAGACCAGGAAATCCCAATGCTCAGTGTTAAACAAAGAGAAGAATAGGTGGTACAAGATGACTGCCTCAGTCGTAGTCACAGCGTTTTGCATTACAATATGGGAGAAAAATGAAGTTAAACTAAAAGCATATGATGTGACAGCTGCATACTGAGCAATGAACTTCACTTTTCTGTGTGCCCTCTTCCTGTTTGAATGCCTTCAAGTAGCGTGTGAAAGTCTGTTTCACACAGCAGAGTCCTACTTTCACTCCAGTGGGAACTGGCTGAAGCCTTTCATGAACTGGGCTACAACCTAACTCCTACAGGCAAACTTCATGACATCCTAAGGCCAATCTGGATTCACAAACCAAGTAACATAATGCTTATCTTGGCCAAGCTGTTCTTCGAGCTGCTCTCTCCCCCCTTCCCAACACACACAGCGTGGGAAGGAAAAGAATTGGCATTGATCACCCTTTCAACCCTGAGCCAAGAGCAGGAGAAGCTGCAAAAGCCTGAGTTGGTCAGGTTTGCAAGAGGGTGTGCAGAAGACCTGGGGGTCCCACTCTGCATTGGTGCCAAGCCCTTCCCCCTCCAAGTTTTCTTTACTTTGCAGACCTGACCCTATTCTTTCTGAAGTCAGGAATATAACTCACTTTTATTATACAGCAAAAAGGAAAACTGAGCAGTTGGGCAGCCTACAGCTGGTCTACTAATGTCACAATCTTTTCAATATGTTCATTATGCAGTTGTCACAGATTCATACATTTGATAGTTCTCAATCTGCAAATCATTCATATCAAGGCCTAACAGCTGGCATTTCATGCCATAACACTGTAACTATGTACTCTTAATGTATAGAACATATGGGACTAACTTTGCTTACCAACTGCGTACATATTGTGCTCTGCAGTCAAATGTAATTTTACACATCTCCAATTTACATTTAACATTGTGTGGGAGAAAACAATAAATCATTTGGCCTGGAAAGAGGAACAATACCAGCTAATATATGTAACTAATCAGAAGCACATAATTTTTGTTGTATTTGTTTTCACTGAAATCTTGAACTTGAAAATATTTTGGGTGGTCTTTGTCTTAAATTTGTTCCCCTTCTCTTTCCAAAAGTGAGTGTTTCAGAGTAAGCTCTCTTTCTCTTATCTGTTGCACACAAATGGAAACAAACAGTGATTCAATCTGCTGACATATATTTAGAGACCACTCATAGAAAGCTGGCTCTCCATGTACAGCTCTGGAGGAAAAAAAAATGTAACTGGATTCTCCAATGGGGGAATGTACAAGAATGGTCATAAATCAAGATGAAGAACAATAAGAAAACATGCTGTCAATTTAGTCAAACACCTTCTGGCATACAGCAAGAAAAATAGCCCCAGTGCCCCCATCACTACTTAATGCAATTCTCTTTTTCCAGGTCACGGTAATACATGTTCCAATCACCATCTGATAATCAAATACAAAGCTGGCCAGAAATAGAATTCATAGATCTCCAAGGGAATGTCTTCAGGAATGCTCAAGTGCCTTAGAAACTCAGGTCAAATTTTTAAAGACCCAAAGCAACAGTTAGGCCCAATTTCAGTGCATAAGTCTCATGCTTTTAAATATCTTTCTGATCTGGCATAGGCCAGCAAGTATGTTCATCTGTAGCTATATAAACTTCTCTTTAGGAGAACCATACCCCTCCATAGCAGATCATCTGATGAGCCACAGTAACTAGGCCCAGGAACGGCAATGCAGCAAAACCCATTCATTTCAAAAACATGTTGCCATTGCTTGTCACTGATGCTCAGAGCCCTCCACGGGAGGTGAGCTGGACAGAGAGCAAGCAGCAAATATCCTGGCTCTACCCGCTGCATATAACGGCTCCCTTCAGGGCTATTTCAGGGTATTTCTTTCCCTTTCCCAGACCAATACACCCTTCATCATTTCAAAGATGGATAGATGCGGGTTGGGGGTTTTGAGGTTTTGAGATGAATAACAGCAGTAAAGGCCATCCAAATGATTTGAATTTCAAATCCATGGAGAAGCTGGAGGGCAGCCCTTGGCGGATGGCTGGTCATAACTGCTGGTGCAGCAATTGGGGTGCACTCACTTTCTAACTACATCTTACTCTGTAGCAGACATGTCTTGTTTAACAAAACAGACTACAGCAATCTGCATCTTCACTGCAGGCCTTGAAAATTCTGTGTGAAAAGAACAAATGTTTTGCTTCAGCTAAAAATGTGAGTGTTGCACAAGTATGGAATAAGTATTCATGAGGATTGTGTATATCTGACTCACATAAACATACTCAGAGACATATAACTTCCTAAGAGCTTTTCACAGCACTGATGCCATGAAAGATACAAACACGCCAGCTCTCTCACTGACCGGCTCCCTTGCATTGAGACTGAGCCTCAATAGCCAAAAGCAATTGACCTCTCCAGTTGTGGACAGACAGTCCTTCTAAGTCCACTGCCTAGTGGGTACAGACCAGAGTACTTCCTTGCGCTTGGGCAATTCAGTTTAGGATAAACACCCTCCCAGCCCCAGAGTCTTCCTAACACTCCCACAGAGTCATTAAGTGCCCATTTTCAAGCATCAGAATACCAGAAAATATGACAATTTAAACCCTAACAAGATTATAGTGTTGACATCCCATTGGCTTTGTTAATAATACTTCATATTATATAAACTTTGAAGGCTATAGTTATGGGAAGGCATTGCAGCCTTCCTTTCCAGACTGGTGAAAAATGTAGTTGAGCCCTTTTTAAACTACAAGGATGAACCATCTTTTAAAGCACACACCCAAGAGTTGGCTACTCAGCTTTCTGCTCACCTTAGTGCACTTCAGGGTGGAGATGCCAAGTGTAATGGCTTTGCTTGGCTAACTGAGTTCTGTACTGCCTTCCTCAATAGCAATGTGTGGCCTCATACAAGCAGCTTTAATAACACAATGCTCCAAAGAGAAAAACAGCCTCAAACAAAATCTTTTCATTTAATCACTCCAAAACACAGTAAATATTTCAAAAGAACTTAATGATATAAAAGCAAACATGAGAGGCAAAACCCTGCTGATCTGAAAACAATTTTAGCTATGTTTTGTATCCAAAGAGACCCTTTTAAATATTGTCAGACTCCAGAATGTTCTTATTAGTCCTACTACCTCAGGACCTGTGAGCTCTGGTCAAGTGCTTTGACCTACTGTACTAAGATAATGGAGACAAGACCCACCCTGGAGCAATTTGCAATCAAAACAAGATGATACAAGCGAGCCAGCGGGGCATTCAAGGTAACCGTGATCATCCAGCCAAGCTGTAATATTCAGATTGTTGGTGAGTACCAAATTACCAAAGGGAGTTTTATGGAAGTCTGGAAGGAACATATGGACTTTGTGAATGTGCAAGAGAAGTTCTTCCCATGAAGAAAATGCAACTGTGAATCTAATCAGCGCGGGACGGAGATGGGCACTGTGGGAGTCAGCCTTTCGGCAAGCACAGAGACAGGACCAATTGGGAAGGCTACAATAGCTCTCAGTAGCATCATGTAAGCAAAGCCAAGATGTTTGTAGGTGATATGACAGAGAAAGGGATCTTGGCAAATGGATGTCAATAGAATGACAAGGCAGAGAGTGGCACAGGTACCAGAGGGGGTAAACAAAATGCAATATGAAAGAAACCTGATGAGGGTGCTGTTTCATTTCAGGTTTATAAATTGATAAATACCTTATTTTGTCTGAAAAGGAAAATCCTGCTATCACTTCTTCTCTTCTTCCCCATGTGCAGACAGCATGGAAGGGCCTTTGCTACTCATCAAAAACAATGGACAAGATTGAAGCAATTCATTGTGCAATCAGACAAGTTCTGAAGCTGACACAGAGTAGGAAGGTTAGGGGAGGAACTGAAGAGAGGCCTGAATGAAAGAGGACTCTTCCTCAGGAAGAAAGGGAGCATCATCCTTTGAGTCACTGCAAGAAGTCTGGAAAGACAGCTGAGCAACACAAAGGCACCACTCCATCCTCTTCCCTATTTCACTTACCATTCTCATCTTGCTTACAGACTTATGCACCAGCTAATGCCATGCTAGAACTACCCATCCCAGAAGCCTGATGTTAAGTTATCAATTGAATTGCTGATCTTCGAATGGAAAAGAGATGTTTTAGTGGCTTGATTTTTCATATGCGGGTGTAAAGAAAACATGCTTATTTTCTTTTTTATATACTAGGAAACACATGGAAGCTGGATCGTGTTTGTCCCAGCCTGCCAGTATTTTAAATGTATAGTACCCAAATCCCTTGGGGAATGCCATAAATTTACACACACTCTCAAGTGCTAATGGTTGCATAGGGATCTTTAGATTAGCAGGTCCATGTGCTTTTGCACATATGTACAGACCTCTTCAGAGGCCTCACACATATGGAAGCCAATGCAGGTTAACACCTATCATGTCAGCATTTCTCAGGCCAGCATCACATCAGAAGCTCCTTATTCCAAACTCTCACAGCTCCTCAGAGGACATCTTGTTTGAGGATCGATCATCACTTACAGTACATTCAACCTCTCTTCAGTTCATCAACATACATCACTTAGGATGCAACAAGAATGCTTTCCAGGATGTATTATCTATTAAGGCCCAAACTTTTCTCAGTTGGTCCTTTTTATCTGATGCTAAAATTCAGCCCAAAGAAATATCGGCCACTGCCCAGTGTGTCTTCAATCAATAGACCAATTTATCCCATGTAAATTGATGAAAAAGTCCCACTTAAAACTATTTCAAATCTTCATCAGAATTGCTTTGCATTATCCATTGGCTTTCCAATACAAGCTAAACTGATTTATGTGTGGAACTAGGTTTTGTGTACCAGCAGTACCTCCTGATACAGCTCTCCAACAGAAACATTTGAAAGGTATGTCTGTTCCTATCGCCCAATGGCTTAAAACTGATATTTTCCCTTACAAGTTAGCACCAAACGCCTGTGCAGGCTGACATGCTGCAGGACACAGGACTTAAGAGAGGTAACGCCTGACCTGGGGAGCTGCAGGAACGCTGCGGGCCCACGAGAGCGGGCAAAGCAGCTCTCGTAAAGCTCCCCTCGTGTGTCCCAGCGTGGATCTGCAGGGCTGCCACGGGAAGAGTTGAACCCACAAGTACCTTTCTGCTGCGTAATCAGAAGGTGGCACTGTTGGATCCACCATCGCCTTCAGCCTCAGCCGAGTCTCCAAACAGCAGCTGCCAGCGCAAATGCAGCTTTGATAATGACAAATTACACATCCGCCGCCTAATTAGTCCTCATTCATGTCCTGAGCGCGTCCTCCATCAGGTGGCTACAGCCAAAATCCTTAATACTGAATTAGCTGTTTGGTTAAAAAAGCCTAAATCACTCACACAGTACCGGGGAGACGGTGACCCACAGGGCACAGGCAGTCACCAGCACTGGTTTCTCTGCTTCTCTGGGCTGCGGTTTTTCAGAGTAAAGCAGATAAATTACAGGACAACAATGTCCTGTGCCCAACAGAGCCACTTCAGCCTTCAGCCACATCACCATGATGATGTGAGCGGCAGTAACGTCCTTAGTGTTAGACAGCATCTGATCCTCCAAATGCCAAGGGAAAGGCTGATGGGCTCGAAGTTGTGAAGTTTAGTCACAGTAGAAGCATTGCAGCCTTCCAAAGCCCTAGAGGCTCAGACCCAGCTCAACCGAGTTTTGAGTACTCTGCAGGGTGCAGACAGACATGGATGCCCTCTGCCCATACCCCAGCTTAGCCAGAGGCCAGCTCCAGCCTGGGCAGCCTGTGGCTGCACTGAAAGGTGCCTCACCACAGGTAACCAGCCCTGCATAGGGGAAAATGCGTTATCATGGCCACAGCCATCAAGCTGCCCAAACAACTTCAGGAGGCGCAGGGAGCTGAGGCAGGTACTTTTGCACAGTGTGAAGGGTGCAATGTCTTAACCTGCCAGACTCAGGAACACCTTCTGATCATCAGGTGCATGTTTCTAAGACAATCAAGCTTTGCAACTGAAAGTGGAGCAGTGCCTAGGAGTTCTTGAAAACCTGAGCCGTATGAGCACAGGGACCTCACCATCTGGCTCAGTTAGTCCCCAAATCAACACTGGATCCAGGGTTTGCAGAGAAGCACTAGCTAGACCCTTCTACCATAGCACACCATGTCCAGGTGGTGAACTTCTGCCCCATGTCACATTTGAAAGACCAAATCACCGAGGACCAGCTTGTAAGTGCTCACTCACCCCCTCGGATTTACCCCAGTGGAAATACTGGAGGATGTATCTGCTGCTCAGTAAGAGTAAGAGGCAAACAATCTGGTTCAGAAAGGAAACATAACACCAGCTGATTCAGAGCTTTTTAGCATATGAATGTGTAAATTTGCTGTGACAGGTGGGATGTTTCAATGACTTTCAATAGAAAGCCAACTGCTACTCAGTTATCATTACAGATTTCACACTGAAATGCCAGTGACGGGTACCCCATGCTGGGTAATGGAGCTCTGCTATAGTTTTTAAAAAGGGAGAGTGAGAGCAACTAAAAACAATGTCCCTGCTGGGTGATTTCCTGATCGGAGCACAACTAGCGAAATATTTGTTCATGCAAACATTTCCTGCCATGAGCAGCTTCACAATTTCATGCAGGAAAATAATCAACAAACAATGAAAAGCACATGAGGCAAACAGAAATTCTTGGAATCATCCTTATTACAGAAATCTTCACTTTATGGAAAGAGCCAGAGTCCAGCAGCCCAGCACTGACTTCAGTCTGTAACAGAGCCAGGGCAGGAAGAGACTTCGGAGGAGATTTCCAAGACAGCTCTTGTAGCTACTCAGGGGTGTGCAGTACGCAGCAAGTCTCAGCAGTAGATGCTGGATGACGAGCCTCAGTAGCAGAGCTCAGGGGATCTCTTCCTGTGCCCTTGGATCCATGCTCTCTCCCCACCCAGACTGCACCCACATCAGCTCCTCTTCAGCCTCGGTGAAGCACTGGGAGCTGTGGGATGGGGAGCGCAGGCTGCCAGGACCCTGCTGGCTCTGCAAACTGGAGCACAGCTTCTAAAGCCCAATATTTACCTGCCCACAGAGTGGTCTTCCCCCTGCATAACGCACCTGCATGAGTTGCAGGGATGTGTAGCAAAGGATAATCTCACTAGACGGGTCTCCTGGAAAACATCAGTAAGACAGGGACACATTTTAGGGACTTGCTGAGACTTTTTGGTGGCTCCTATCCAACAGCCAGCACACAGGAAAAGAGCCTGTGTATTTTCACTCTCTTGGAATAATACAGAGAAAGTTCCCATCCATCTCCTCCAGCTCCGTTCCCCTTCCAAGATGAGTAACAACAGATCACCACCTGATTTTGCCCAGCCACAGGAAGAAACAAAACAGTCCGGCAGCCCATCAGCAGCAGTTCAGGCCAGGATTTAAACCCTCAGCAGGTCACGAACATGCCCCCTGCAATACCCCCTCCACCTCAATCCCCCACCATTGCCTGCTTCAATCAGGGTTTCGTTGTGTTTCAGTACAGTTTTGTTAAAATAAACACAGAGGTGCTCGGAAACTACAATAACAAAATGATCCATCTACAGACATACGTACTAAGACCTAGGAGACTTGCACCAGCACAAGCTACAAGACGAGGGCTTCTTTTCCTTCCTCATTGGGCAGAACCTGTATTCCAGGGACAGATGGATTTTCTTAAAACTAGGCAAACACTGTTTGCTGTGACCCAACAGAGTAACGCTTACTGAACCCACTGCCATGCTCTAAATACAGCAAGTGCTGCACTAAGTGAAACCAAACAAACTCAAAAAGATTAACAACTCCAAAGCTAGGAGACGTGGAACCTTTTATGTTTTTCTCTCCAGGATACGTGGGACATTTGTTGTGAACACAGTATACTGCACATGATTACAATTTATTGAGTTAAACCCGAATAGTTTCTGTTGTATAAAGTAGCACTTTCTTCCCTTATCTAATGCAGATGAAATCTTGAACTTCAATGTCCATCTGCAATACCATGTTCCATTATAAATATACTTAGCAAATTAAACCAAGTTCATCTGGATGTTTTTTTTTCTAGTTTGGTTTCTGAGGTTATGAGCAGGGCTTCAGGCAGCTGCTGCAATCAGTCTGCAAGTTAAGTGTTGGTTTCATGGTGGCTGATGACCTAACAGAAACAGCAAATGTTGAACACTGGGGGAAACAGCAGAATCCTGTTTAATCATCGTACATTTCCTCTTTCGCTTTTTCTTTTCTTGTTTAGTCTAAAAAAAAAAGTTACTTTTCTAAGATGGGATCACAGACTTGGCCATTCTGCTGCAGGAACCTTTGGTTTCAATCCACAAAAAGACACAGTGAGAGGATTCATTCTGCGTCACAATTGACTTGAAAAGTTTTCTTTAAACAAGACACACTGTGTTTAGCTTTGAAGTTCAGATGTTAGCTCCAGTTTGGATCTAAAGAGGGGTTTGAGGAGCACGTTCACACCTAGGCTGTGCCCGTAGAAGGGGCTTTATGGCAGTGGACCTTCAGCCACAAATCTCTGTGGGTACCACGGCCCATAAGCAAAATCACAATGCATGTACAGAGCCTGCTGACATGCCCCAAAGCTGCACTTGATTTTTATGACTCCTGATACTGTGTTTGCAGCTCAGCACATCCCAGCACATTAATTTGCAGGGGAGCACTTGCTAATGTGGACAGAGCTGCGGATCCAAAGGGCATTCAACAACCGGCACAGAAGAGGATGCTGCATGTCTACCCCCAAGACATGCCCATTTGAAACGTCTCAGAGCTTGGATACAGCCTTTGTTCACACAGGCATACTGGAGGTTATATTTTATATCTAGTAAAGGTATACCTTGCAAGGTCTGTTCTGGCTTGGTCCCACTCACCCAAAGGCCTCCAAAATATACCAGCTATCAAAAATGTGACTTCAAAGCTGAAGAAAAAAAACAGAAAGCAAACATCTAAAAGCCCAAATGGAGGCAGACAACTACACCCAGTGCTGCAGGAAGTGTCACTTTACAATATGCGAAGTCTGTGGAGGTGATGACATTAACACTCACGGCAGAATTTCACTCCCAGTGCTGCTAAGAAGCAGCTGAGAAGCTCACAGCTCTGCTCCAAGGTGTCTCTTGAAGTCTCCTGTATTTCTTTGCACTTCTCTGACAACAGCTCTCTGTGGCTCTCTCCTAACACCACATATTGTGAAATCAGAGTTATCAGCTATGTTACCCAAGGCAGGGTACAAAATAACCCCGAGCCGTCCTTCTTAGATCTTGGAAAACTGTTTGACTCAGCTTTATTTCCTTACCACGAGTATAAAAAAAAAGCACTGAAAGCCTTTACAAACCCTTTTCATGTGGGGAAGAGGAACGTGAGTTCCCTTTAATCTTTCATAGCTTGTGTGTGTTAACGGCATGCTTGAGGAGTGCCAGCTGATTTGAATTTTGAAGGGATCTGCAGGGACCACCGGAGTTAAAGAAGGCCTCTCCTTGTGATGAGAGAGTGGCTGCAGGAGCCAGAGCAGAGGTGACTGTGGGGAATGCAGATCTAGAAAGAGACATTGTGCTGAGATCATCACATGAGCAGGATGATTTCTCCTGCAGACTGAAGTCCACAAGTGCACGCTGGATTTACCCTAGACCAGGGAAAAGCAGACTTCCCCATTCACCACTGCTCGTTTCACATCTCCAACTTGCTACAAAGGAGGAGGAAGGCTTTCCTGCTCAAGCACAGGCATCTTTTCAGAGAGTCTTCACTGCAATGATGGGGACCACTTTTAGTTTATGCTGTGTAGCTTACTGTGAAGGCTAAAGAGGAATTGTTATTTAAGACAAAAAAAAAGCTTAATGAAGGGGGAAAACCACAGGTGAAGAGAGCAACCAACAGATTACATCCCAAGAGCACTGGAGCTGCTGCTATTACAGGGTGACTAGATCTAGTCACGGGTTTACCAACTCTCTGAGCTGAAGTATCCATATTACTGCAATATCTTCTAAGGGCTCTCCAGAGTTTAATGTTATTCTAAATATCCTACAAGCCTCCTCGCAAGGACGGGTTTGGAAGAATTATTTGCACAATGAGCACTGCACAAAATACAGTGGAGCACATACTGTTGCACCATAAAACACACACCTTGGGGATGTTGTGGAGCATCACACAGACTCCTGCCTGCAACTGCCTGAATACAGAGCTCCAATCTCTCAGCTGTGACTTGCCACAGACAAACTGCATTCAGGAGGTTTTTGTTGAGCAGTATTGATGTGAATTTCATCACATGCTATGGTTCTCCACATTTGGGTTGAAAAATTGGCAATACTTCCAAGAAAAGTATTAAATAAGGCCAGGGAAACAAGCAGCGCCGAATGTAAAGTCTGCCAAGTAATGCGAGATGGAGATGGCGAATTTACCAGCAGGACATTCTTCCAGGAGGAAATTTGGTTTCCTTGAATGCAAAATGTTTGCAGAAATCTGTCAGTTTCAGTGACGTTGTGTTTTGAAAACTGCTGGAATGGGGCTTAGGTTGAGCCTGAACATTCTGTCTTCCTTCGAGTGGAACTTCTCTGTTTTGAAATATGGTTTTTTCAATCCTTTTAATCTTACATTACACAATGTGAAACAGAAAAATCAATTTCAGACCAAAATTATATTAAACCGAAAAGTTTCCGTTCTCTTAAAATAATTTTTCCCCCCAAAAGCTCATGCCACAAGAATTCAAAACTGTGTTACATCCTCATTTTGGAATAGAAAGTGATTGGAAATCACAGGAAACTCCTGTGAAATGGAACCCCTTGGTCCAGCACGGCTGCATGGCTTTCAGTTAAATTCACAACTGGAACAGAATGTACAGTGGAGAACAGGCCAGCTGGTCTGAAATACTGATAAAACTGTAGATTCAGGGATAGGGTATCTATATGAGAATGCTAGAGGGCTAATTATGGAAGATATTTTAAAGCTACAGCTCATGGCAGTGTTAAAACCTCAGAAGTCTGAAAGGATCTGGAGACATTTCTGCCCCAGTTTTGCTTCTCATGCTCCAGTGGCTCTAAGCCGAGAGAACACGTGAGCACCAGCCATATTCACAAACAAGGCTGTGTTCTTGCAACCACTCATTAACTCCTGGATTTCAAAGCCAGAAGGAACCATGTAGACTCAACACATGTGTAACCACCAGCCTTCATGCTTTTAACACTTCTGTCCAGGTTGCCAAGTCTCACGGATTTTTGGCAAGTGGTGGGTTTGGGCCAGGGGGAGAATCTGTTCTCCCCATCACATGAGAACCTCCAACTTTAGCCAAGTTAAGGGAAACTTCAGCCAGCCTTTCTGACAAGCTGTTTATCCTCGAGTCTGCTTCCCAGGATGGAAGCAATTGCAATGCTCCCAAAAGCAGGCAATGCCTCTTCACTACCATCAGTAACCTAATACCAGTCTGGAAGGAAGGAGGGGGAACAGAGACGGGAAAGATCAGCAGATAAATAGGATCAGCTTTCAAGCACAGGGAGTAGCTCCTCTGGAATCCCCCTCTAACCTCAACACCCTGTTTCCCTCTTCTCTCCATCCTGGTTTGAAAGACTAAGACGGAAACTGGGCAGCAGCTGTATATCCCTTTGCTGGCATGCAAAGAGACACAAGTTCTTTCTGCTCCTGTAGACCAAAGCCATCCTGGAACGAGCAGAGCTGGGACAGAGTGGATGGTGATAAAGTCTACAGTGGAGATAGGAATACGCAGAACTGATGGGAATTGAGAATGCAGATTTTAAGGAATTATCAAGCAGGCAAATTTGGAGATAAGCACCCACTCAAACAGACCAAATAATTTTCATTATAAACCTGATTTAGTACATTGAAAAGGGAAGGCACATAGGGAAGAAAATGGCTTTTTAAGTTATCCAGAAAACAGATCTCCCAGAATTCTCATTCATGTTGCAGAACTGAGAGTGGAAGAGGGAATTGTAAAATCTCTCTCAGTTTCAATCCAGTCTGGTGAAAAAAAACTTTCTGACAAATGTTTACCAAACAGCCTACACCAAAATCAGTTTGCACAGAAGGAATCGAAGTGACCAGAATAGCTGCTGAATGTACGTTGGGTTACCCACACATGGTCCCTTCCTGAAATGAGACTGTCAGACAACAGAGATGTCTCCTCATGCTTAAGTATCATCCAGGCTGCAGCTCCTGTTGAGCAGCTCTACCTGAAAAGCTGAGCCTGAGCAAAGGCCCAGGCTGGGAACACAGCCCAGACATAACTGTTTTAATGAATTCAAGCACCACAGCACATCTTCCCTGGGTTCAGCCTCAGCTCCCTCACTAAAGAACCTAGGAGATTATGGGTTAGATGGCTGGATACAAACTGGAAGAGCTTTTCTAAGGTGTTTCAAGCCCAATGAAGCATTCTGCAGATAACTGAAAAACAACATACAGTTTCCTAATCTGAACTACCAGCAGCAAAAGAAATGGATGAAAAACTACAAGGACAAGCTGTGCAAAGCAGCCAAGAAGCTGAGGGGCCTTTAGATTTTGAAGGGCGAGCAAGACTGAAGTAAGGGCAGCAACTGAGCAGAAATGGCTATCATAGCTAATCACATCTGTTCTTCTTCCCTAATAATTTACAGCTGAATAGAAGGCTCTGTGGAAGTATTGGATAAACAAGTATTTCGTGCAGTGCCCACTTCAACAACTGCCTGGGAGTGATTATTTATGTGTGAGTGCCAAAGAATTTGACATGATGGATTAGAAAGTAAAACCAAATTCTGCTTTCAAGGAAATCACCAGAAATGTGAAGGAATGTATTGGATTTCAGTGGAGCAACTGTACATTTACATTATTTTTTCACAGGCACTAACCTTTGACATTTGGTCCTTTTATAAGAGCTCAATGTAAGAAAATGGGGTGCACTGAAATCATGAATGCTCAACAGATGAAGGAGTGGAAATGTCCATGTTCAGCTCTCCATGTTCTTTTATGTTTGCTGGAAGACTCTTCCGCCATCAAGCCCAAATTCAGCTTACTTGGAGACCCTGATGTTCATCCAAGGCCCAGTTTAGCTATCAAGAAATAAGCTTTAAAGAAAATTAGCCCTTTTTAAGTGGTTTGTGTTGGTTTGTGTTGGGTTGTTTTTGGTTTTTTTTCTCCCAGTAGCATTCATGGTATTTTCACTTCTTTCAGCTTTTCAGATTTCAAACTTACACAAGCATGAAATCTTTGCTCTGTTGGAGCCAATGGCAAAATTCCCACTTATTTGGATCATCCCATAATTTCATGCTACATATTTTGCCCAAGCTTTACTGCAATCAAAACTTCTTTGCTGCTCCAGTTAACAGTAGACTGCAGGTTCTGGCATTCCTAATATGAAGATAAAGAACTACAAGATTGAAGTAATACTGGAAAGGAAAGGAAGGTACAGATTGAGCAGGGCCAGTCTCTTTGACTGGAGGATCAAGAGAAGTTAAAATGATACAGGTGCAGGAGTGAAGTATATACTACAACGACTCAGGTGCACACTACCCATACTGCTGCTGCATACAGAATCACAATCCTGCCTGCCGTGTAATTAAAAGTAATCTCTTTGTTCTGAGAAAAATAGAAAAGGTGAAATTAAAGACTCCAAGAAAGTATTGAGGCATCATCAATGTTTTCTCATCTACAGATAATACATTAGTTAAATTTCAAACTAATACAACTCCATATGTACAATCTGTGTTTGCTACATCATGAAGCTAAAAACTCAACAGTTAGCTAACAGCATAACGGGAAGGAAGAAAACAGACTGTGACATATTCAGACCAGTTGCAGGTTAAAGCCTGGCTCCACGCAAATGAACTCTACTGGGTTAGGAAGACCTCTTTAATTCAGGAAGATTTAGACTATCAAAAGATATTGAGGGTGACAAATAGGATTCCATCCTTCAGGTTCTGTCTTAGTATTTGCACAGTATTTTAGCAAGAACTTAGTCCTAAATCCACCTGCCATTTTCTCACATGAACACTAACTCCATACACACCTCCAGAGAACAGAGAAGCATGGATCACATGGAAACTTTTAACATTGCTCTTACACTATACATTTGAAAGCATTTATTTCTGAAGTCAGAATATACACTTAGTTGGGCTATTTAGATGGGATTGATGATAGTGAGTTGTCAGGGACCCTATAAAAAGTATATTTGCTATTTAATATTGGCACTCCAGCTGATCTTTTAAGTCATCTACCTTACAAAGACATTCCCAGCAGGTTACTGTAACTCATAACACTACCCTTCTCAACACCTCTCAGTTTTAGAGGTCCAAAATCCCCCCTGTTTTCACTCAGATGATGTAGGACCACGGGACCACACTGCAGTGATACAGTGGTTTCTTACTGTCATATAAAAGAGACAGGGGAAAGTGGTCTCTGAGGTCCTTGTTTTCACCCCTTTCTCCCACTTACATTCAGAGAAAAAAAGATTTTAGCAACAGTGGCTTGAAGCACATGCTAAATGGGCACTGCCCAGCCTGAGCACTGCATGGAGTGAGCGATACAGCTAAGGAGCAGAGGATCCCTAGGGCTGTTAAGTAGGAGGTTTTGAGAGGTGAGTTTCCTAGTACTTCAGGAGTAAAATGCACCAATGGATGGGAAGGTGATGAGTATTACCCACTCCTAAATCAGCAGATGCACACTTGAAGTAGGGAAAATAGGACAACACTTGTGATTGAGAGCCACAGCCTGATTCCCAGTTTGCTCATGCGATAGCAGAGTCCCCACACAAAGAGCTTGTAGGAAAGCAATTAGTAAATCCTGTGAGAACATAGCATCACCTGAATTACATAGGTCATGTCTAGACACAACTGCTTACATTCCACATAATCAAATAATTCTTAGTAAGAATGCGCTCAGTTCTGGCACCCAAATTCAGATAAAATGGTCACAGACTCCACAAGTGACCTTGATTTCAGTTACAATATGGCACAGTCCAACAGCACAAGGCTGGCAGGGCCCGGTGCAATATGATTTCAATTACTTGTTTAAAGTCAAGCAAATTTTCATGACCAAAGTAGATTTTAATAAGCATATTCCCTTAAACGTCCAGTAAGGCCCATGGTAATCTACTTAGGCATTATTTTCTGGATTCCTATAAGCTGAATTACATGTGGAAAGTTGCATTAATGTGTCTTCACATAAACTGAAGGTTTATTGTTTATTACAGAAAAACCATAAAAAGATTTGTCTGAAGCTATTGGCTATTGTGCTACACATCTGCTGGAATGTTAGTTATTACAATGACTCCTTCAGTGCCCTCAAATGAAGCCCTAGGCTAAAAATGAAAATAAGTAATATGATAAGACTGTAAAAAGATGTTATGGAATCATACGGAAATACTGAGCCAAATCCAGCTGTCAAGGGAGAAAATCCTGGCTGAGTTTTAAAAATAGCATTAAGCTAGGCAGGAAGAAAGGTCAAAAGCCCCATGACCAAGACATATCCTCAGTCAAATCCGGGGTGCTCTTGTAGCACACTGGCAAGATGAGCAGTCCTAGAGCCAAGTGCAGAAGGATGCATTGCTAGTCTGAGGTTGACACTGTAGTTTCTATTTCTAGATCTGATTAAAGGCTTCCCAGAAATATTGGCTAAGTTTAATTTTGTGATGGCCACAGATCAAGTCTGAAGACAGCAGGAGCAAGAAGAATAGATAGTAAAGAGCCTGCCGGAATTGAAGGAGATGAAGATGGGCAGGAGCAGCTGAGAAATGGGAAGTGTTAAAAGGTTGTGAGTGAAGTCAGGCTGAGTGTAGGCAATGGGCTTTGGAGAAGAGGAGTAGTGCTGAGGCTGCTGAGCTATACAGGCGAAGTTCATACCAAATTCTGGGGCGGGAGATGGGTACAAGGGGGCTTGAGAGAAGGAATCACAAAGTCTGGCTGGCACTGTGGTCTTCCTGGGGAAGGTGAAAGGGGTAAGAAAGTCTGGGAGAGGCCAGAGAGATTTGAAGTAGGTAGAGGGGCTGGGGATGTAGGTAAGGAAAGGCACTGAGGAGGAAAGGATGGGGAAGAAGACCATGAAGAGCCTGAGGTGTTTCAGTCTGTCTGGAGCATGAGCACAGGGAGGACATGCCTATCTCTTTTGCACTTTCTTTCCATCCTCCAGTTCTTTCCCCTAATCATCCCCCTCTGATGAAGCAACAGCTCGTCCCACTGCCCAGGGACCATGGCTGTCCTGGGGCCCTAAAGTGGTCTCCCAGCAGAGAGAAGGGCTGTATAGCAGGACAGCAGAGGCAGTGGTACAGATTTAAGTCTGCAACAGCTGATCCTCATCTCCTCAAACAAGGGGAAGTATGCAGCCTGTCATCCCTCCGTCTGCTGCCTTAATCTCTTGTAACCTCTGTTGAGGGCAACATCCATATTCTGGTGGAAAAGAAATGTAGACAGGGCCATACCAGCTGCCTAAAAAAAGGTGGCATAACTGGAAGCAGCCTTGACTGCTTTTACTTCTGCAAGTGGACCAGACTGGTTTCAGCAACCAACGTCTACATTTATATTTATTGCTCTCCCAATCCAGAGCATATTTACCATGAGAGCTAATGGAGCAATATTTCTTCTATCAGCACTAACTGCCGCAGAGCCTGGGTCCTGTGGCACAGCAGTGTTGTGCCATGCTGCTCCATAACTTTCCTCACCCTCATCTGAAGCAACATTGCTGTTACATTGAACCCTGAGTTTGCCTCCTCTGAGAAACTAATCTGTGTATAATACATTTAGAGTTATGGCAAGGAATGAACCCAAGATAGTTCACAGAGACAAAGTTGTTCATTTATATTAATCTTGAGGCTTTATCTAAATCTTAAAGCTCGTTTGCATCACTTACCTGAACAGCCATCTTCTCCACATGTTTGATTTTTCATACTGGTGGCACATTGCATCTGCATTTAATAATGTTACTGATAATTGTTGCTGTGAAAGAGACTTTTTTTCTGGATCAAACACATTATTATTGTTGGCTTATCAAATGCTACATACTAATTTAATTAATAATGACACTAGGTAGAGGAAATAAAATGGACCATCTTATTCCTGGTCTGCATCAAAAGGAGTGTGATCAGCAAATCGAGGGAGGTGATCCTGTCTCTCTACTCTGCTCTCATGAGACCTCACTTGGAATACTGTGACCAGTTCTGGTGTCCTCAACATAAAAAGGACATGGAACTGTTGGAATGAGTCCAGAGGAGGGCCATGAGGATGATCACGGGACTGGAGCACCTCCCCTATGAAGATAGGATAAGAAAGTTGGGGCTGTTCAGCCGGGAGAAGAGAAGGCTGCATGGAGACCTCATAGCAGCCTTCCAGTATCTGAAGGGGGCCTATAGGGATGCTGGAGAGG
>JASSUY010009361.1:0-21214 GCA_032466535.1 Forpus xanthops | reverse complement strand
AGATTGGATATAAGGAAGAAGTTCTTTACTGTAAGGATGGTGAGGCACTGGAATGGGTTGCCCAGGGAAGTTGTGAATGCTCCATCCCTGGCAGTGTTCAAGGCTGGGCTGGACATAGCCTTGGGTGACATGGTTTAGTGAAAAGTGTCCCTGCCCCTGGCAGGGGGGTTGGAACTGGATAACCTTAAGGTCCTTTCCAACCCGAACTATTCTAAGATTCTATGATTCCAGAAACTTGAATAAGCAACTAATCAGCTAAAAAGCACACTGTGGAAATGTGCTCTGTCGAGACTAGACTTATCTCCCAAGAAAAAGAAAAATCAGGAAGACTGGTTGGGATAAATAAGCTAACCAGAAACATCTGCCTTTAATATTCCATTTTGACGTCAGTGAATCTTTATTGGCCTCCCAAAATAGTCTAAGGTTTAGTGAAACAAGCAGAAAACAAAACATACTGTTGTCCAGTTTTGAACCAATTTTTCCATTGATGATAAATGTAGAAATCATCACTTTTTCGTTTCAAAAACCATGCTTTTACTGCACTCATAGCAAAACCCAGGCCAATGCATGACCTCAAGGGTTATCCTGTTTCACATAATCTGAATGTTCCTTGCAACTTCCATTAAACCTACTCACAGGCTTTACAGGATAAATATTGGTTTTGCTTAGGTTGTTTAGTTGCACCCAGAGGAGCACCGGCAGCCTCCAGCCCCTCTACAGACAGGCGACTCTCTTGCTCACCTACAAGCCAGAATCCCTCCGTAAGCAGAGATACAGCCCTGTAAAGTGTGGGGGTTTTGTGAAGAAAGCAGCCAAAGGCAGCACTGCTGCTGCTGTAAAATTCCTATGGAGCGAGCACATAAGGCAAGCCTGCAGCCTTGGCAGTGTTTCTGCTCAACTCACTTGGTCTGTGGAACAAATTGCACAGGGCAAAACCTGATCCAAAGCCTTCCTATTACTGGAGTCCAGCACAGCTTCACACCAATTGAAGAAGGCTCCCGCATCTTATAGCTGGGACTCCAAGCTGGCTCCAGAATTGGCTGGCACAAACTGCCAGTATGTACTTGAGACAGAAAAGCCACAGGCAGGCCAAAGACTGCGGTTATGCAGATGCAGCCAGTCCAACTCCCCCTGCAAACTGCATACCACTCCTGTGACTAATGGTCTGGAGCTGGGGCAGAAGAGGAAGGCTACACAGTCAGCATTTCCTTCAGGGTTTCTCTAACACCTCTACAGAAGAAAGCGTTTGTACATCACTTAGGTAGGACAGATTTCACACAGCAGTAAGATCTGCCCTATTTCAGGGAAATGTGGAGCTTCTGACACCTAAGACAGTCAGAAAGAAGCCACTCAGCTTTTCACTTCAGTCTAAACATTCATTTTGAAAAGCCCTTCATATCATTTTGATTATATTTTTAATGGTTCCAGAAAAATACTCTCCTTCCCTTCACACAGAGCAGAAAGCAGAATGCATTTTTGCAAGCCACAACATGAAGTTTAATGGCATTCCAATCCTGATGCACATCTAGGAGTGATGATGTGGCAACAGCCCTGCAACAACTGGAAGTGATGTGAGGAAATGTGACTGCTCTCTAAACAAAACCCCTTTGATCCATTTTCCCTTGGACAGAAGCGTGATGTTGTTGTTTTCCTTGAGAATTATGAAATCACTTTCTAAAACTTAAGTTCTCTGTAAACATGGAAAATGTAGCTCAAAAATCATGCCAAGAAAGCTTCACTTAAAAAATACATGGAATTTCGTAACTCTTTCACTCTGCAAATGCTAATAATTGTGGTAAGTATCAAGCCTTTTTTTAGTGAGAATATGACAACCTGAATCTTCTGTGATAAATATTTCTTGTAAGTCAATTCCATAAATGTAAGTGATAATGGAGACCCGAATGGACCCTTTCCAGCAGCCTTTAGCACAGGCTGCTAATAGCAGTCCTAGCTGTAGTTCAATGTGCTGGAACAAAGAGAACTCCACTGTTGAGAGATACTTGCATTGAGTTGACAGTCAGTTCTGAACTGGTACACATGACCAAAGTGTGAATTGGTCCTTATATCAGGAAATAAATAGGCACTTCTACATCAACCCAGTTTCTCCCTTCTTTTACCCATACACTAACCCTTCTCCATCAAACCCCTTTACTACCATAGTTATTTCCTTGCTTTCCCAATCCATTATGCTGTTGAGCATTCAGGGATCAGAGCTATGCCTTCACCATAGACTTCTAATGGATGTATAGCTTGAGAGATGACAGCCACCTGTGCCCTTAACTCACAACGTGCCTCAGTTTCCCTTCCTTCACAACAGCTGCAAGCAAATTTTCAACACCAAAAACTGTGGCTTTCATTTTCAAAGACAAAAACCAAATCAATTTCCACAAGTTCTTTTCTCCCTCATAATAAGAGTGTCTCAAATTTGAAATGACCTTCTGCAGGGTGGGTGCTGAGTATGGGTTCAGAAGGATTCCAGCAGACCTCCCAGAACAGAACACTCCTTGAAATCAAATTTTATGTCCCTGTTTACATCTGCCATTCTAACACAGCTTGTACATGTCAGACACAGATATTTATAGTCACTTCTGGCCCAGAAGAGAGGGCTGTACTGGAGACCCAAGAGGTTTCCTAACAAGCCTTCAACATTTCAATTGTGTCTGTTGTGAAGCAGACTCCCTGACCCTCTCAACATACTCATGATGTATTGTCCTCAGGAAGACAATGGTGGGTCTTTGTTTGCCCAAAAGGCTTTGTTTGCCAGGCAGTTCCCATATTCAGAACCGCAATGTCAGAGGGAGCAGCAGGGAGTGGCAATGGGAAAGGGAAGATGTGCACTAAACCTGACCCTGCTAAGCTCACACCAGCCCATGAGGACACACAGAGTTACCAGTGCGTTTCCCTGTGAGCTCTGCACAGCCTTCAATCAGTGGGCTCACACTTCACTGAGAAATCACAAAGATCTTGGGATTTCTGCCCAGCAAACTGTGTGTGGGTGAAGGATAAAATCTGTAACCAGCTATGCGAGCCCTGAACTGACCCTCCCCACCAGATACAGTGAGCACAAACTACACAAACAGCTCCTGTGACACTTGTAAGAGCCTTTGTTCCAGACCTCTGGGTTTCCCACACTGCCCAAGCAGCCTGGAGCCTTGCTTTAACTTCTCCCCAGCTACCCCCTTTGCTTCTTGAGCACTGCCAGCCCTGGCCATCCATTTACACTAAGTCCTTGGGCAACAATACATGAATGACCTTTCTTTCTTACAATCTAATTTATCTGTTATTTACTGCACCTTATCTAGCTCCTTCTCTATGAAACCCAAACCATAAATATAGCCTAGATCTGCCAGCAAGCCTCTTGCTACTTTAATAACCCATCAGTACCTATTATATATAGCGTAACACATAATGAAATCCAATAGCACATTAAAATAATTGGCAACCATACACACCCTTATCTTTCACCTTCTTATACTGGAAACCTTCCCATTTCACACATCTTATACTTTCCAAGACCAATGCTTTCTTTCCCTTACCTGCACTTTTATTGCTTTTTCCAGAAAAAAAAAAGCAATTCCCTTAACAAATCAGTTACTTGTTTGTTTAAAGCCTACAAAGGCCTATGAATCTCCTTTATCTCACTTCGTCTTTATCTCCCTCAGTCTTTCCTAATGAAAAACATAATAATCATTGCCTTTCAGATGACCTAGTATGTGAAGTCAGGAACACATTACTTATTTTATGAACCTGAAGATTAAAGGGCCACTGTAGCTTAGGTTACATTCCCCAGTTGGGAGTGCATACCTTGTCCAATTCATTAGGAGTTATTTCCATATTTCAAGTCTTCCTATTGATAAAAACCATTTATCATAATTCCACATACAATTCAGTCAGACAATATAAATCCTCTGCTTTGGAGTTTCTTCTTTCCTGTGGAATATTCCAAATACTTTCCATCATCCTGGCGTTACCTGGGCCATAGTCTTCTTGAGTTTTTTTAATTTAACTTCTTTCTAAGGAAACTATGATCCTTCTGAACTGACAGTCTATTTAGGTTGTGATAATTGCTGAGTATCCTGTGCAAGACTTCAAACAGCTTAGACCTCACCAAAGTCAAGGGGAGCAAGGGCAAAAATTAGTGCACCAATGTGCAGATTACACGACAAAGAACAGATTTTATCCCTCAGCGTTTCTTTAGGTGTTTCAGATGAGCAGAGGCTGTAAGACATTGATAGGGTATGATGAAAGAAACCTTAAAATGTATATGAAAAAGCAGAAGAATAAGGGCCCAAGAATAATTTCTGAGAATTAGGATGATACAAGGATCAAAGGACAAATAGCTAAAGTGGTGAGAAGTGTAACTTTAGCTACACTCTACTAATGTGCCCTTTCATCCTTGGAAAAAAAGCATTTGCAATTACCAACAATGCGGGACAGCTATGCAGGGATACACATTCAGGGTCTAACTACTACTGATTGCAGGCCATTTTATAGACATGGGATTTAATTAGCTAATTCTGTAACTGATCAAAATTTCACTAGTTCAAAGAAAGCACTCCTGTTTAAAACAGTGAAGACTCTGATCAGGTACTCTATCAAATTTTCTTTAAATCATAAGTGTACATATGTTTATATATTCCTACAGACAAACACTGTGATTAAAAATGAGTTGGCATACTGGTTTCTCTGCAGGTCTCTACATTCATTTCAAAAGAAGCTGGGTATGATTTTGTCTTCACTTCAACATGTCTAAAAACCATGAAACATTTTACTTGGTGCAACTGCCTGTAGCTGTAGAAGACACTTTAAGATGTGCACACCTATTAGAAGATCCAAAGGTGATGCAATATCAGTTTTTTTCAGGTTCTCAAGACAAACATCATTACGGATGGCTGAACCATCATCTGAATAGCTGAGGAGAAAGCTCATAGGGTGGGCAAGTAGCTAGGGAAGAGAACAGCAGAAAAAGGAAAACATTTGTATTTTTATATCTCAGCAGGTTTTTTTTCACAGGTTGCATCCTCTTCGTGCAAGTACTTCTGCACCCTGTAAACTCAGACCAGGAAATGTATAAACTCATTTCTTGGTGTTCACAGTAAGTTCTTGGCATTCTAGTTAGGCCCTGCTTGCCTCTTTGTCCTATGAACCTGAGCATGACTTACTGCATTTTTCTGTCCTGACAGTGACAAACTTGTGTCTAGAGATCTCAATTACAGCTCTAATCTTGATGAATTTTCTGTCTTCTAGTCCCAGTCACGGAAGTGCTGGGATTGTGCCAGGATTCTTACCATTTTTAGAAAGTACAAAAGTATAGTAGCCCTCCTGATGGTGGGAAAGTGCTTGAAAACATTAAAGAAAGGACTGAAAACTTGCAGGGAAACAGAAGAATAAGGGCTTTAGGACTTCACTGCATATTACTGCAGCAGTAGTAATTTCTCCACCTTCATAATACTCTACACACTGTAGCTACACCACTACCTATAACCTTATCCTATCATCTCCACACCCAAGGATCGAGAAGAAAGAAGGTATAGCAAAAGCACAGAACAAGCATCATATGAGACAAACAGAATTTCAGCCTAGGAATTAACTGCTTTCTTCCGCTCTTTGTTTGCTTTGTTTCGGATTGGCATTTTTTAAATCACGTGTGCACTGCTTTTCTTACGTGAACACAGGTAGCTCAGGCTTCTTTTCACTAGAGGCTCTGCTAACAAAACACGTAAAACATCTTCAAATTACTGGAGAAAATCCTGAGGTAAATCTTTTTATTTCACAAGCATGGGGAATAATTGGTGAAATATGCTTATTCTGCATGAGTGGCCAAGCACATAATTCTGATGCAATGCTGCTGAGAACTCATAACTGGTGTGGATTTGGTGTTAGCAGTGAAAGATAGCTTCATACCACAGTACAAATAACAGAAGCTGAGGCTCCATGTCTGGTTTATGCTGTGGTTAAATAATGGCCATTTTATAGTATCATTTAGTCTCAAAGGGAGAAGAAATAGCAATGAGAACTCCAAACCAAAAGATTTCAGCCTAGGGTGGACATTCATGGTTAGGATTTTGGTATGTGCTATTCCAGGAATAAATAAGCAATTTTTTAGTAATGTTAAATCCTTAATTACAGCATCTAGGAATTGAAAACCAAGAAGCTTAAAGCTGGGCTTTGAGAACGTAGAGAAATTGAATTCTCTGAAACCTTGTCTGGCACCACAGGTAGCCCTCTCATTCTTTCTCGTTTTGATTTTTTTCTTGAACTAGGTAGTACCTTCCATCATTAAACTAAAGAATTCCTCACTGAATCATCTAAAGCAAAGCACTGATGAGACACAGTTAACCTGTACTCTTGTCTGCTGCAGAGCAGAGGAATAAAAGCTTTCTGGTATGTAAGTTCAAAGAAATGGACCTTTTACCAGATTTGAACAGTTGTCCTGGGAATGCAGATTTATGAAAATGGATCCCCTGTCTTTGTCTCCTGGAACAATGTGCCTTTCTCCTCCACATTTGCCCCCTGTCTATTCTCCCCAGCCAGAACTTCTTCAGAGAACTTCTTTTAATTAATAGAGGATACCCTTGCAGCCACAAGGTTATAAGATGTCTCTGACAAACCTCTCTTTGGATACAGTCAAAGAGGAAGATATTTAGACTTCACATTCAATTTAAAGTAGAGGTCAGAGTTCAAAAGTCTAGTTTGCCCTTGTCGTGTTCTATTTAGAATTCAAATAGTCAGATAAAACAAAAGGCAATGTGACACATCCCTATCACTGGTATTCTCCAGTCTGCTCCAAAACAGGCACCAGTGAAAAAGAAAGGACATTTCTAATGGCATTTATTGAGATACACTATATATAAGCTTTGCATTTCAAAATACATTAAATAGTCAGAGTAAGAGTAGGTATATACAGCTACGGACTATGACTGACTTCAAAACTACTCTTACTGAGGATAAACTTAAATTCATTCCTGTTCTTCCTTTAGAGAAACAAAAAAACTTCAGAATTAAAAATCACAGTTTAGAAAAAAAAAAAAAAAAACAAAAACACCTTTAATTTAATGCCATTATACCAATTGTTGCTGTATATGAAATTTTCTCACCATTGCCATTTAGCCTGTTATTCTCTGGGAGGAAAGAGTAACAACTTCACTGATTCCTACCATTTCCCTGGAATAAGACAGTGAAAATGCGACCAGAAGCAGATTAGGTACATTACCAAAATGGGGAATGCTTTAAGGGAATAGATTTTTCCCAAATATTAGATCATGCAAGTTTTGCTGAAAATACCAGCACTTTTGGCGAGCGCTCCAAAACCAGTTTCCTCCTTAAAATGTACCGGCTGCATCCTACCTTTGTCTCTGAATCAAGTCAGGAAAAAAGATGAGTTACAGAATGCAGCAGCAGCAGCTAAAGAAGCAAAAAAAGCAGCTGAGATAATACCAAATAGACAAATCTCCCTCCTTTTCAAGATTCTTACCATATGGAAGTTTCTGTTTAGACAAGTGCGAGACTCCTTTGACCATAAACATTTTTCTATAAAAATATAAGGACTACATAGAATCTGTAAGGGCTTGTTCATTCATTCATTGTTCCACACACAGCCATGTACCTTCAGATCTAGCTTTGATTATTCTGTTACTCAGAGCTCCTGTAGGGAAAATTTGTTTTTTTAATAACCACTCCAACTTCTGTAAGCATTATCCTAAATTCTGCACTTTTACTCATAGAAGCTCCTTGTAACCTCTCCTGTCACACAGTTTGAAGTCTAAAGTCTGAACTGTAGACTGTTCCAACCTGTGTTTTCATTCATTCCCACATCTGTCCCAAGCTTACACACTGCACTCCCCCGACTGTCTTGCAAAGCACTTAGCCATGTATCTGCAGAGCTCATGCAGCGAGTTCAGTCTCTTCTGTGTGTACTGTATGCTCTGGTATTACTGTTGGTTGCTGACTTGACTGATGAGGTTTCTTTCAGTAAGACTATGTAACCATATGAATTATGAGAAGGACAGTATGGAGAGGTAACACTTTGCACTTAACTGATATGTTTGAAACAGATAACCAATGAGAAAGACAAGGCCAGGTTATTTGTTTCTATGTCTTTTCACTCAGTCGTTAGCTGTGCTAGAACCACAAAAATGAGCTTTAAGAACATGTAGACCCAACCTAGTTAATCCCAGTGGTAAACCAGCTGGCAAGTGGCAAAGTTGGGAATATATCCAAGACCTGAGTCCCAGACTTAACTTTTAGGGTCACTAATAGGTGTTCTGAGTATTTGCCTGGTTAGCACATTTTCAGCAACAAGATATTCTTTGCACTGTGCACAGCTGCACAACACACAGGCTGTAGATGGAAGTGACCATGCACCATGTATCTTCAATGAAAAAAGAGCTAGAAAAATAGCCATTTTTTCTTCTCTATTTATCTTCATTAGATGCTTAATTGTAACTGGCTTTCAGCGGGGATCTCAGTTTGCTTCCTCAATAGGATGGCTCTACTCCAGCAGAAGGTTTGACTGCAGACAAGTATAGGCAAACTCATGTTAGTGTTGACACACAGGTAGGCCATATAATATGAAGATATGAGAGTGGTCTTTCATGTGTATTTGTTCTCTGAGCTTACCCACAAGTCCAAAGCACGTCTGTACTGAAATTTGCATCATCCTGCATTTGATGCTGCTGTGACCCATAAAAATTATATTACCTGTCCTAAGTACTCTACCTATGAAATCATATCTTTGGTATCTAAAAAGATACCCTAGGTATGAATTAAATAGAAAACATGCTATTAATCTTGTCAGATTACTGTAAATACTCCTTTATGCCTGACATCTTCCTATCTTTTTGAGGTACATCTAAACCAATTTGAAAATGCAACCATTATTCTTAATACACAACACTTTCCTGGGTTACCTTATGTTTCAGTGGCTAGAAAATGACAAAATACAAAAAGCTTTGGCTCTGCAAACTAATCATGACCTCTGCCTGATAACACACTCAAGTTCTTAATCTGCATTTAATTTCAGACATTTATAAGCATACAGACATACGCTGCTGGCTCGTGCCGAGAAAACCCTCTTCTGACAAGAAGTCAGCCTCTCTCTAGACCAATCTGTGACTAATGATTTATTGGACAAATACAAGATTTTTAACATAAAGAACTCTGAAAAGTGCTTTCTTCTTCTCTATTGTAATTGGATTCCAGGCAGTGATTCTGCTCAGAGGCATGCTGTACCGTTAGTGTCAGGATGACAGATGAAAACCTGAAGTTCATCACAACAGTCAGACAGGACTGAAGAAAAATGTCACTTTCCTGACATCAAAGAATCAATAAGCAGCACTTACATTTTAAGTTGAGAGCAATCAAAGTAGACAGACAGCATTTTAATGTTTGTTTCCCTTTTTATAGCATATTTCTAATGCAGGGTTGGTTGGTTCAGTTGGTTGGTTGGGGGTTTTTGTGCCAGACAAAGCAAGTTGAAGATATTTTCTCACAGCACAAGCTAATGCTCTCAATCTGTTTTTCCTTTCTAGGGTCTGCGTAGACAAATTCCACAGTAACATCTGATGATAAGATCAGACAGTAGTAGCAGAGACATGTTTAAATCATATTTACAATATGTCCCCTCTGGGCCAACCAAAGAGCAATCTTTCTCAGAACAATACATACTGGCAATTTTTTTGCTCCATTTAGAGATAATTTTAGCTCTTCAGTGTCATGCAAATACGCAGGGCTTTACTCAGATAAAACTGCTATCAAGGCATTGGGAACTCTGCCAGGAAGAGAGCAAACAAGTCTCCGAAGAGTTCAGCTTGAGAAAGGCTTCAGGATTTACTCTACTGGGCATGAAATGGTGTGGTTTTAAATGCATGTTTAAAAGACAATTAAAACATGTTTTTAAAAGGAAAAAAAAAAGGTGCCAAAATCATTAGTTTCTGAGGTCTAAATTTACTTTAGAGCCACAAAAATTTACATACATTTACATGTGAAATGAAGCATTATCCAAGTCCTGTCTTGCAGCACTGCAGGGAGCCAGGGCCCTCAGTCACCTCCTGCCCATGGCCCTGGAACTCTCCTTCCTCTGCTTCCCTCAGCTGGGCTGGGGAAGCCAGCAGGCAGCTTCTGCTGGTATGGTCAGGAGGAAAGGACAACTGCCCATATCTTTACCTTCTTAAAAAAGGATGCGGTTTAGAGGAGGGGGGAATCTACATGTGCTTGTTAACCCTTGAACAACAAAATTAAGTACTCCTGGACACTAAACCCCAATTTCTTTGCTGCAAGATATTGCAAAATTAGAGATATTATCATTTGCAAACCAGCAACTGGACATGGGTCGAGAGTGAGACCATCTGCCACTACATTAGATAGGCTCAACGCAGTCATGGTGCAAGTGCTCGTGTTTCCTGGTGCTTGTCACTTGACCAAAGTGAGGAAAATCTTCTGCTTCAGAAGCACACTATATCATTGCTCACTGGTATATTTCCTTCCCTGTAATGCAAGAGACACTGCACTGTCAGAGGAAGGGTATTGAACAAAATGGTTCATAAACCAAAGAAAGAAATAGATGCAGCAAAGACTTTGAAAAGGAGGAGGGAGGAACCTTTGCTGTGGAAGTAAGGAGGAGAATTGGTAACCTGGTGTTGAAACATTTCATGCTGCAAACACACACGCTCCCTGCACCGAACTGGAGAGGTTCTTCACTGACTAAGTTAAATTGTTTTTAAACTTCCCCTGAGATCAAACACTTGCCCAGCTCTGCCCAGGACCCACCAGACACAGTGAGCACTGCATACAACCTCCACAACAACATCTTAAATGCACCACAGCTTGTGGGGGTCTTGGCAGATGGAAGTGATACAAATACGGGATTATATTATCTAGTATTGTTATTAGAATTTTATGGTCTTGTCTGTACACAGTGTCTTAAAACTTTGTAAGCTCTTTTCTTGTTTGGCTTTCACTGCCTTTAAGTGTCTCGGTAAATTTATAATCCATTCTCTTCAGCTTCTTTTTCTATCTCTTTACTTGAAGAGCTGGCATGCAATGAATCAAAAAAAGGATATTTATACCCATACTGTGAGAATGTTTACAATGTACAGAAAATTCTGTCTGTGGTTGGGTCTTTGTATATTTTCAGAGTAAATGACAGTTTTCCAAACGTACCGTATTACTGTTGAGTGCACAGAGTCTGTATTTATGTCACTAAAATGCTTTTATTTAGACCTCTGCAACATGCCAAAATTACAAAATATTGTAATGAATGAATCAAAGAGCCCAGAAATCTGTAATGCATTACGGCTTCAAAATAAAGATTTCTGTGAAAAGCCACTCAGATATAAAGAATCTGTTTGTTTTACAAAAAGTGATTTTGTTATTTTTATGACCATTGTTTTAATAACAGAACTTTGATCTTGAAAATATTTTAGTATGAAACATCAATCTGGGGACAGCCAAAGTTTCCATTTAGCTGCTGCTTCATGTTCCAAGGATATTGGGTTCCATTACATGTAGTATTTGATAATTTACATATGGGCTCCAGGCGACCTCCTTGATGCAGGCACTGTTTAGGTCTTCCAAAATTTTACCCAGGTATGTGGAACTTCAGGAATATCAACAGCACCATTAAGGGCCGGAGTTAATTTTCCCAACGCCATGATGTGGGTTGATAAGCACAAATGTAATGAGAGAATGCAACAAGCAGTCATGCAGACATTAAGTGCGCAAGGATTTCTCCACATTTTACTTGCAGTTCCTTAACAGAGCTAAGAAGTCACTACATTATTCAAGCAGCTTGTATTAAATTCAGACCTCTATAGTTCTGGAAACAAAGAAAGCAGCTATTAATACTCCATTTCCTTAATTCCCTTCAAAGGAATTTCCCTTTTTATTTTATAAATTATATTTTATTTTTATAAATTATAGCATTAGAGTAAGACAGATTTTAGCATTTGGCTCCTTAGGCTTACTTACAAGTGTAGGTATGTATGAAGGAATGAACGGAGTGAATGAATGAATGAATGAATGAGGCAACATCTTACCTTCCCACCCATAAATGTCACTGGGGAAAAAAAACTGGAGGGGTCTGTAAATTAGTCTGGCACTTCCAGACGTCAAGCAGCTCTGCCTGACCACATATGGATCAACTCTACCATGCACCTGAAATGAGTGCCGTGCCTCTGGGACTGCCAGGCTATGATGTATGCGTGGGTAAACGGATACTGATGGATTTATCGAGCATGTGCAAATCATCTCTGTAGCACACTGTATATCATAACCCTAACATTTACAGAAGCATCAGTTCTGGCATATGTTCACTACCGAAATGAACCAGAGATGTTTCTGGGATTCTGCATTGCTCCTTGGGTGCAAGCTAGTCAGGTCAGGGAGATGGTAGATCAAGCACTGAGAAGTGATTCATCATGGAGGAGTTAAAGATGTGCTGCTGGCAGCACTGGGGGTACTCTGAGCATCCTGGCGGCAGCCAAATTTACTTTAAAAGCAGCCATGTAAATACAGTTACATCAGGACCAGATAGCACCTGCCTTGGAGGGAAACTGATGTCAGGTAGAACGGTACTCTAGGCTGATATTTATTCTCCATTAAGCAATGTTTCTGATAAGGTGAAGCCTTTACCTCTTCCCAAATCAAGTTATGTGTGCTTTCCTTGAGCTTGCACACCTTTCCTGTGTGCGGGATCCTCCAGGAGAAAGAATAGATCTTGCAAATGGTTATATACCTCTAATGACACCTCTTGAAAGGAAGATGAACATAGTCAATTCTAGTTAATCTTGATGGATGGGTTGGAAGTAAGGCATGCAAGAGATAGCTAGCAAAAGCACTTGTGACACTTCCATTATATTAAACATGCCACCCTGCCCTTGAAAGCTGATTAACATCAAGACCTCTGAAAAAATACTGGAAAATCTCCAGCATCAGACATGACCTTGCAGTACCACAGCGCATGGCAATTGCAGAAGGCAGTGAGTGCTCTAAGCACATTCTTTAATCTGCAGCTATGATATGGGCACCATTAACATTTTAAAGGGTTCCAAAATTAGGAAGCTACTTCCTTCTTTCCCACACCCTATCATAAAGGAGGCATCTACTTGGATTTAACATATGTCTAAAAACAATGACGTATTAATTTCCCAATTATAAGTACAGTGCAGTTTGCCACTAAGGATCCAGAGATCCCTATGTGCAGCACACTCCAGTCCTTCTGCCCATCCATCCCTGGAACGGAGTGATGTTGGCTTAGCCATGGCCAAAGTAAACAATATGATTACAATCCAGCTCCTGATACTGGAGAAATCTGAATCATCTCCTCTTAAATGTTAATGTCCAAGTATGTTTAACCATACTGACAGCACTGGAAAGTTTATATTGCTACTGAACAGAAATAGTCTCTGCACAGCACAGGACATTTTCATCTATTAAATATCTGGAATATTTCAAAGTAGCAACTTTTAAAAGCCCAATGTGTGGGGCACTGACTGTGCTGTCCCTGTGTGCCGAAGCTCAGCTGCAGCATCACACTCCTCCTCCTTCTCTCCAGAAGAGCCAAGCACGGCTGCTGCACACTGCTGAACCCCCTGGGACTGCATGCACAGCCAGTGCCTCTGCAGCAGTCCAGCAGTACGGATATGGAACAAACCCACCCTCAGCCAAGGATGTGGCGTGGGGCGCAGGTATAAGTGCTGCTGAGCTGTGGCCTGGCCAGGCTGCGGCAGCGCTCCCTGCGCAGGGAGGAAAACCATCTGGATTCCACAGTTCACAACTGGGGCAGGCATTCCACGGCAGCCAGGCTCCCACTGACTTTCACTTTGTTTTCTTTAAAACAGACCAAGTTGCTGTCAGCTTTCCTACGACTTTCTCCTGCTTTAATTTACATCCCATGCAAACTCCACAAACATTTTCCACTGGAAGAAGCCAGGGATGAAGCTTTTTTCTCCCTGCAGCATGTGGGGGAAACTGATGAAGTTATGCAAAGAGGTTTGGATTATTTTTAGGCTGAACTTTTTTCTGATTAAAAAAACAAAAGATTAAAAACCCTCAGGTTTTATTTGGGCTAAAAGTATTGTTACCAAGCAACAAACAAGGGTAAAATTGAAAGCTTTTTGAAATCACTGCTATATTTTTCAGATCTCAGTTAGGCTTCTGGTATTCCACATAGCTCAAGAGTAAATCAGCAGAACATATATAATCATCGGCTCACTGGTATATGAAATACCAGGGTGTAAACTCTCCTGGTGTATACAGTTTAGCACACATCTGTGCCCACATACATGTGCTTTTCTGATGTGAGGAAAGTTCTCTAAGAATTTATTAAGCTACTTCTGCAGATCAATTCCGTTCAGTGTCCTACTATTTTGAAAAGGAATGTCCCTAAATATCCCTGTAATTCTAGCTTTCCTCTGCCACTAGGAGCTTGGGAAATGGCTGACAGCTTTCTAGGAGCTGCATGGCCACAGCAGTATGGCACACACATTTGCCTCACATTAAAAAAGGTGTGTGTGGGGGAGCCACAAGGATATTTTAATGCAGTAAAATGTCACACAGCGAACATAAAACGCAATACATTTCCACACATCATTTCATGTTCTTGGGCTGGAACTGGCTGACCTTTACGGTCCCTTCCAACCCAAACCATTCTACGATTCTATGACTCGTTGCAAATCTATGATCTATCTCAGCATCCACCTATTGCATGGGGTTTTGGAAGGGAAAATTTCTGAGCATAACGACTTTGTCCACTTTAATGTAACCTGGTTCCATTTAATAGAAAATTGATTTTTACTCAACCATTTAGCTGTATCCCTTTGAGATAAACTGCATGGTGAGGTGGATCTGTGCACTATCACAGGCAGTCTTGATCCCGGTATTAGTGCTTCTAGCAAGCAATATGCCTTAAAAGCACAATACTTGCGTATATTCTCCCAGTGCCTACAGCCTTGCTACAGCTTTACCTAAAGGTAGATTGTGAGACTAAAGAAAATAAGACAAATAATCGTTTCTAACTATCCAGAACAACCACAGGCAGATCTCATCAATACCAAGTCCTTTGCAAGTGAGTTTGACACTTGTGGCTTCTCCCCTTCTGACACAGCAATGGATATAAATTGTTTTCTTGGACACCCTGAAGGGAAATCAGAATGTGACCATTCTTTTTTATGCTACTCCTGTCTAGTGTCATGATTTCAGTGAAGCAGTCAGACTTCCACCAGCAGACAAGGAATAGGAATCCTCCAGGGAACCCTAATATGGGCAGGACATTGACTTTCCCATTTCTGGGCTAGTCTCTTCTTAAAAAATGGAGTTCAATAACAAAACCTCACTGTTTTCAGAGAAAAATTCAAACAATTGAAATGTTATGTTTCAGGTTTGAGTTTTTCTTTTTTAAAAGATTGAATTTTCTAAACTATCAGAACCATTTCCTTAAGAAGAAGAAATCTTTCTCTCAGATTCATTTTACAGTACCTCAATATTTTATTCAGAAAATTATGTTACTGAATCTTTCTTTCCCTCCCTCTTCCTCCCCCCCCCCCCCCGAATGAAAATGTATCAATTTGATTTGGATTGAAATACCCTTTCAAATAGGGGGAGTGATGACTTCCAGAAATAAATCAGTTTTTCAAGCCAGTTTCACACTAGGGTTTAACCCATAAGCATGAACCCAGACACCAGAGTAATTCTGCTCCCAAAAAAGTTTCCAATTACTGAAAAAGCCTTAAAACCATTAAAAAATGCTCTTCCAGGAGAGATTGTTAAGCATCAGTCAGGGAATTAAAAAAATGATTGGAAAATCAAGTTGATCTTTTACACTATCTCTAATTACCATGGTCACTAAACACCAGCTCAGAAACTTGTTACCAGACCCAGCTGAAGGCACTGCTGTTTGAGAGTTCAGGCTCATGTCCAACCACAATTTACTTATAACTAATAAAGCAACTTCCATGATATATTTAAAGATAAATCCCCGGATCTTCTCTCCATCCAATTTAAAACTCTTTCAATTAAGCTCTGTTGAATTTTACAACAAATCAGATTTAAACATAATGAAAACGTGGCAAGTAAGACTCCAGGGATTCCTTTAAAGTTCTGCAATGAGTAAGATACGTAATGTGAGGTTTTGTAATCCCCAAGTGGAGGTTTCTGAGTTCAAATGGCAATGTTTCCAAGAATAGAAGGGAGGCAAGGTCTGTAAGATGTAATAACGTTTAGTAGACTAAATGATACAGTGAAAAAATGCATAAATATGAAGCACATAATTTGTTCTTTGTGTCATTGAAGAATCCCACAAAAGCTGTCAAAAATGGCTTGAGCGCCAGAAGACTCTGTGTTCTTTCTAACTAAATCACTTGCTCTAATAACAGATGGAAAATTACGTGGTCTAAAAAGACAAAAAATTACTTGGCCTGAAAAGATTTTGCCACTCCAAAGACACTGCTTTTTGGACAACGATACAACATTCAACCCAATCATGAATAACTCCCTACCACACTGCAAACTTTCAGAAGGAATCCATGTGTGTCTACACAAAGCTTGGATATAACCAATGGACAAGATAATCAGAACACACATGGTTTCTAAATGATTTGCAAATCACAGAACACCTCTTTGAGTGCACTCAGAAGTAGCAATTACGTGGACTGTTTCCATTGACAAACAACAATGAACGTGTTTCCACTGGAGAAAGCAGGACCTGAATTGCATTATGAACACCTAAGCTCAGTTGGTGCAATCATTAGCAACCACAAGCAGGTCCAGTGGAAAATTATTTCTTGGAAAAGTTTTAATGAGAAGTTTCTACTGAATTCAGAGGTGTTGTGGCTTGCTATCCAGCCTATGAACAAAACAGTTTCTGAGTCGAAATCAAAACACTCTGCATTTGTCATGTAAAACTCTTGTTTGACTAGTATTAAGAATGAGACACGCTGTGCAGAGTCCTGCCCCACGCAAGCCTTATGCCAAAAGCCCCAAGATTTCACATATGTAGAACTGTTCTCCTTCAGTCTTTGGTGACAAGCATTATACAGGCTAACCACTTGCAGACCTCTGCACTGATGCTGAAATAACATAATTTGTGCACTGTGTACTGTAATAACTCACTTTTCCTTATCCTCCTACCTGCCCCCCACTTTTAAATCCACCTAAAATACATCTGCTTAGGTCAAACCCCATCAAACTAATGCTATTGTTACCTGGCAACCATACCTTTTTCCATTAAAAAAAATAGACATAAAGGTTTTCTTCCTTAGGGCAAGTCTAGCCAGTTAATTATTAAGTAACTAAATTGCTTAACTAGCTAGAGGAACTCTGACCCATCACCAGTCATCATTTAGTTTCCTATGTACTCATGGTTAACACGCAATTGAGAAGGTACAGCCATGTGCTTCCTGCAAGGGCAAGTAGCCCCAAACAGCTCACTACCAAAGTGATGGTAGAGAATGGGGCTACCAAGACAGCAGGATCTGCAGTGTTCTGCAGCCTGCTCTCACCACCCTGAAGGTGTTTCCTAATGAAAGCATGTCTGGGAGCAGTAGGGGGTCCTCTACTGCTTTTGGACACTGAAACCTTTCAGGTATTGTGGTAGCAGCACAAATGACAGTAAAGCTGTTCTGATGTAGGCAAGGAAAGCAGAGCTATGGAGGGATGCAGTTCCTTCACGTGGATGGCTTGTACTTATGCAGATTTTATAAGATGCCTGCTGAGGTTGGGATAGAAGCCTGTTCTGGCAAGGAAGGCCTTACTGTTTACACAAGGATGCCAAACAGTTCCCTGCGGAAGGATCTAAATGTAAACTCAATTATGTGAAATGTGAAAACTGTGAACTCACATAGTTGCCCTCACCCTGCGGCAGTACGGAACAGTTTGTCTTCTTATTTAGGCATCCCAATGTCATCTGCAACCTGGATCTCTTTCTCAGCTGTATGTTCACAATGACTAAATTAAAAAGTCAAAACATGCAAACAGCAAACTAAAGTGGACTAAATCAACCTTGAACAAGAAATGCACAGTGACTGCTGCAGAACACAGTGTGCTCCTTAAAGCCCAGGGACATTCAGTTATTGCCAGTAGCACAAAAAGGTGCTTCTTTCCTTGGCTTGAGCACAACAGGAGATGAATTAACTTTGACATCTCATTTCAGCTCATCACAGAACAAAGGCAATGAAGGTGCTCTATATGCCTGCATGGGTTTTTTCATGCAACAACTACTTAGTCTAGTGAGGACAAGGTCTCTCCTCTCTATGAACCCTAAGTCTGGTTTATATAAAGTCTGATATTTTCTTTCATAAGACTGCTGTTTCCAGAGACTAGTTTATTCTTGCTAGGATTAAGTAGATAGCAAGAATAACATGCTGCAATGTATGATGCCAGCCAATTAAAGTAACACAGATTATGGCCTGATACTGATAATAGAGATTCTACAGAATATTATTCAGATTCCCAAACAATAAATCTTAGCAATAATGTCTGGGATATTGTCCCAGTCCAGTAGTATTTCTCAAACATTTATACAATGTTATATTTATACAGCTAGTTTTATTTGGAGCAATGATCTCACTAGATTGAATTAAGGAACTCAAAAGCTGAGCCTTGAAGCCTGCCTTATTATGGTTCCTCTCAATTAATCAGTACTGAAAATAAATAAGCAAATCACAGGAAAAAAGAGACTTCAAAACGAACATGAGTCAGCACTAGTCATTTTTAATGTCAACAGTAATCATTCTTGTCCTGAGTTCAGCAGTAGCAGTCATTTTTCTCCTTAGTAGCTGGTGAAGTGCTCTGTTTTTGACTTTTGGCCTGGGAACAGAGCTGATAACACCAATGTTTTCAGTTGCTGCTCAGTAATGTTTACTCTGACCAAGGACTTTCTGAGCCTCATGCTCTGCCAGGGAGAAGGGGAAGCCAGGAGGAAGCAGAGACAGGACACCTGACCCAAACTGACCAAAGAGGTATTCCATACCGCAGAACATCATGCCCACTATATAAACTGGGGCAGTTACCCGGAAGGGTGAGATCACTGCTCGGTTGGGCTGGGTATCAGTTGGCAGGTGATGAGAGGTTGTATTCTCTTCCCTTGTTATTTCCCTTATCATTATTATTATTGGAGGTAGCAGCAGTGGTTTATGTTGTACCTTAGTTACTGGACTGTTCTTATCTCAACCCATGGGAGTTACATTCTTTCAATTCTCCTCCCCATCCCTCCAGGAGCAGAGGGGAGGAAAAGAGGGGAGTGAGTGAGGCTGCATGGTTCTGGGTTGCCGGCTGGCCTTAAACCATGACAATTCATCATAAAGATTTTGTACAAGCCTGCAGATACTACTTACAGCCAAGGATTGCCCCCAACCTCTAATTCTGTTTAAGTATGGCATTATAGTTACAACAGTATGTAATTTTTTAATCCCTATTTATTAACTCTGTTCTCTCTGCCTTTCTCTCACATATTCTTATTCCATGTATGTACCTTTTATGGTATTAAATTTTCTTATAACTTTCATACATATATTCTTACTAATACAGAAACATTGCTATGTATTACTGTTACCCAGTATGACCACTTAAGCCCTGTTCTAGAGGCACAGGATCCACTTCAGATATATGCGATTAACTCAAACTCCATGTTCACTCATGTGATACTATTGCTGAAAATAGTAATGTCAGGTTTTACTGCTAGTTCCTGAAACTGGGCATTTCTAGATGTAGGTTGCAGAAGATACCAAGGAAAGTGCTGTCTACATTTTCTCGGTAAAGTTAGGGATAATGTCGATAAATGGCTAAAGTACAAGACTAGACATGAGCAACTTGGGACTAAACTAAGCTGTTCCACTCAACTGCTGTATGATTCCAGAAGTCTTTTCACACACCTTGCACAAAAAGCTGCTTTCTAGTTAAAAGCTGGGCACTGAAGTTGAAATCTGTGAAGGCTGACACGCAGCGTCTGATGCTCATTTTGAAAATGGATAATAATAATAATGATGCCTTTCTGTATTTTTCATTATTTCAGTTTCCTTAGATGAAATTATGAAATAATTTCATATAAAATATGAAACTAATAATTGTAGATTAAATGTCAGACATCCATTTGTTATAATTTTGAATAGGCCTGTCAGTTGTAGAAGGACCTGTTGCAGCTGAAAAAAATGCCTGTGATGACTTGTCTTGATGTGTTCTAAGGCCATTGATGTCTTTTCCAATACAGTACCTTTTCATCCTAAAAATGACTTAAGAAAAGTCTTGCAACTAAGAGTTACAATAAAAAAAGGCTGACTTATTTGCCTTGGTTTTTATCCAAGCACAAGTGCAATACCATGTATGCTGCATACGCTAAAGCTGACTTCTCTTCTAAGCAGACACCTACGCAGCTGAATGAATTGAATGAATCAAGCACCTATTTGCTTGGCTTTTGCAAAGCAAAGTTCTTCACAAATTGTGCAACTGTGCTAGTGGAGAGGGTCTTATTTTCAGGACAGATAGAGTGGACATATTGGTGATGGAAGCAAAGTTAAGTAACAGCAAACTGAGCACTTTGCCTGAACCAGTGACATGACAAGCCCAGAGGCAACAATAAAGTCTGCCAAGGAGCGTGATGTTATCAGTGGGCTCCCAGGTAAAAGAAACTTTCTAAATGGTCACGAAAGCACTTCTGCAATACCTGTCTTAGAGTATGACAAGATTCTCACTAAAACATCATTTGAATTTACAAAATCTCCCATATTCTGGATGCTTTGACTGATAAAGAAGTAGTAGGGTTTTCTCCTCAGAAACAGCTCGCAGGCATTTGGATAAGCAATAAAAAGATAATAAATACAACCATAATTTATGTCTATATGCCTCCATCTTAATGTAAGCTGAAGTTCACACAATACTCCTCAGAATACCCATAAGCATGGTAACCTGTTACAAGCAAAAACAACAGCAGAGGAAGTGCAGTGAAAGAGGGCCAAGAGCAGCAGCGGCTTTCCACTAACACCAGTAGGAGTAGCAAGAGTTTTCACTTGCTAAGTCTTGGGACACAGCCAATAAAATTTCCTTCATCATTTAAAAAACTCATTAATCCTAAAATGCACCCTCTGAATAGCAAGAGCAAGAACACAGAATCATAGAATCATAGAATAGTTAGGGTTGGAACCCTGCAGGGGACACCTCACACTAAACCATGTCACCCAAGGCTATGTCCAACCCGGCCTTGAACACTGCCAGCGATGGAGCATTC
>JASSUY010009356.1:0-18576 GCA_032466535.1 Forpus xanthops | reverse complement strand
GGGTGGGGGTGAGCAGACAGCAGTCCAGTGTATCTTTATGGATTCATATTGTATTTTCATGTTCTATATTCAGTTTTAAAGTTCAAAATTACTTGTGTTTGAAGGGATAGTGGTATCTCCTGGAAGAGATACTGGAATTTGGCATGCAGGGCATTTATTTTCACTTTTTATCCTCTTCTGTTTTATTAAAAATAAGATTTGCATAAAAAACTTTCTTTCTTCTAAGCACATCTGCTCTTGCTTCTACATCACCTGAAGATCTAAACCTCTGCATGTGACATCTTCAATGAAGAATAAGCAGCAGGAACAGATGAGCTTTCAAGAAATAAAGATTCTATTTTAATGCAAATGTATCAGTAATTAAAATCGATTGGAGGAAAAAAAAAAAGGCAACTCAGTACGCAATACTTTCAAATTTAATTTGAAGTATAATAGTTTTAAACTTTTCCATAAGAACTCTCAAACTCTTTAAGTGGTTTAGTTTTGAGAACAGCAATAATTGTCATTCAGATTAATGGGTTAGTTTTTCTTATCAAAAGACACCTTTAAAATTAATTTGGGGATAACAGTAAGTTTTAAACATTTTTTTCCCCCTGTGGTTTAAATAAAGTTAGTTAAATTTCTAAGTAAACTGTATTTCCATTCATATCTGTGTGTGAAGCATAGCCATACTCCAAAAGCCAGCCTAAGGCCTACCACATGGCCCACATGACTTCCACTATGGAAAGTATGCCAAGCTGTATCTTCAACATTTACTCTTCATTATCCATCTCACTTTTCCTGAAGGAAGCATTTTACTGAAAAACAAAGACTCTTGCTTTTACTAAGTTTTACCATTCCTTACTAATCACTTCAAAGTGTACAAAATCAGGAAAAGGAAGATTGTGGAAGTAATGCATCCAACAAGTCTATCCATTTAAAAACACTGCAGAAATTCAGAGAGATTTAACTTATACCTATTCTAGTCTAGTCTAGTCTAGTATATGTCTACAGTAAAATAGAGTTTGAGATCTTCTTATGGCATATGAATACAATTCACAGTAAAATAAAATAATGGCTTAAACACTGGACCTAGCTCCATTCATCTTCAGAGTTGTAAGGTTGCAAAGTCAGAATGCGTAAAGAAGTTCTGCCATTTTATCCTATGCTATTTAAATTCATTACTCAACATGTAGAAGTAGTCACAGCTCCCAAGTGACAAGAGCACCTTTATTGATTAGAGATAAATTTATTTGTGATGGGTTTGGAAAGGCTGGGCATTACACACATATATACACACACATACCTATATGTATATATATATATATAAAAAAACAATGGAAAGGTGCATACTTTAGATTCCACAGACTAAAGAAGTGAGTTATTGATGATTTATTGATTACAGCTTACATATAGATGAGGGGATGCAGGAGCTGATAAATAATGTAAATATTTTAAAATTCTGTCAGAGATAATCTAAAGGGAATATTGTGATTTGCAATAATACTTGGAAAATTTCCTTCACTAATGCCTGCAACTAGAATTTCTTGTACAACAGGCTGACGTACAGCCTGTGGACTTCACAGGGATCTGGTAACGCCCCATCTGCATCAGCTAATTCTTTCTTCTTTTGCATTTCTGACTTACTTGTTATTTGGTTTGGTTTTTCCTAGGGGAGGGAGGTGGATCATAAGAATAAAGTGAGATAGGTCTGTGGAAAACCATTACTGTAAAATGCTGTGAATAGGACTTACTGCTACATTTCAGTGCTTCAAATTTCAGTGGAATTAAGAAATGGAGGAGGCTAATAGAGTGTAGGTTTAGCTATGGTGGGCATGGCAACCATGCTCTATTAATTTGTTTCTGAGTAAGATCTGCTGAAATATTTTAGCTTCACATTCATGCAAACTGTTGGAACTTCCTCATAGGTTTGCTGAGCTGGTGCCTTAGGCAGCGACACCAAGTGTTTGAATTTCTTGTGATAATGAACAATTAAAGCTAACTGAAAGCACTTATATTTTTATAATTGATTTAGCAATTGATTGTCTCTCAAGATTAATGATTCCCCTGTGCTCAGAAAATAATGTTGCCAGTTGATGCCTGAAGCCATATTATTTTTATTGCAGACCTCATAGATGAAACATGATTTTTTGGTCAATTATGATTTGAGGGGATGAAACAGTGTTCATAAAAGTATACATAAAATACAATATAAAATACAGTTTTGAAGGCCACTCTATAGACTATATGATGTCTGATGACCATTTAGTTATAAATGAGCTACCAGTAAGTACATTTGATATATTAATTCTTCCCCATATAATAACATACAACAAGGAACTTGCAGTAAGACATTTTTTATAATACAGTACCAAGGATGCTTCCATTTTGCTTCTACCTTCATCTCATTTTCATAGCTTCATTCACTGCATGCCTATTAGAAACACTATTGGATTTCTTCCAACCTATTAGAAAGACTTATAAAAATTTTCAAGATGTCTTGAAAGCTTTGTAAAAGAAACAATTAAATGGAAAATTCTCCAGAACAGAATCCCAAAAAACTATTTTCAAATGCATCTGGCCTATTTGCATTCATCATTGTACTTACAAAGAGTAGGAATAATACCATTTATGCCAGTTGTGCTAACAGCAGATTGCTCTATTATGCATATTCTACCAAAAATGGTCATTAGTATTGCAAAACTCAGCATTCAAAAATTAGAAACTGACAGTATTATGAAAAGAAGCATTAGGAAATGTCTTTAAGGAGGGAGAGTAGGGATAATTTGCATCTTAATGCATGGATACAAAATCTGGAAAACTACCAAAGATAGATATCTGAATGTCTTTGAGGAAAAAATCTTTATGAAAATATTAGATATGAAGTATAGTTCTAAGCTTTGTCAGAGTTTGACAGTGCCTTTATGTTACCTTCACCAGTAAAATTATGAAAATACCTGAGATATGTTAAGAATTAAGCAAGAATAGCCATAGGATGATTTAAGAGAGACATAAAAGAAAACCATGAACACTTTCCATACTGACTTAGAAGGATTTAGTAAGACAGAAGATTTACAAATACCATCACAGAACAGGCCAGCATGGCAGAGATTGGTTCATCCCTTTCCTGTGAGAAGGATTCAGATGGGGCAAGAGGGTTTATTTTCTTCTCATTACCTTGATCCCCATCACAAAACTTCTCAGAAAGGATCCCTCACAATCACTGCTTTCGGTCCTATTTTCTCAATAGGCATCTGACATCAGTAGGAAGGCAGATGTGTTGCTCTGTGTAGTGAAGGTTAGAACTCACTGCAAAGAGTCCTATTGTATCCTATCCTATCGTATCCTATCCTATCCTATCCTATCCTATCCTATCCTATCCTATCCATTTTCTTATGCTGTACTTACTGTCTTACCCATAATGAGATGTGATGACTACCCTTAATTAATATCTGCCCTAGGAATGCAGGGAGACATATAAGCATCTCTTTGTTTTGCTTTGTTGAGGAGTCTTCTGTTTTATGCTTTAGCTGGTCTTGTACATGAAACAGAAGGTAGCGGCCCTGTGTGACAGTCTTGTCTTTCTTCTTCCCTCTACGCTCAGTCCCTCCATAATTTTCTCTCATTTGCAACTAAATCCCTCTTAATTCCCAGAAGTATTACAGTAGTCTCCCAACAAGTGCTGTCTCCTACCTATGTAACTCTTCTCATTTTCTGACAATAACTGGAAGATTCTCAGAGGAAGAGAAGAATTTGTTTTGCAGTTTTATTGGTCATTGATGTGTCTGTGGGCATATTTACCAGTTCACTGCTCAAACTCAGACAAACAAGTTAACTGGTGGAAAGAACTGTTCATCTTCCTGGGACAGATTTGAACTAATACTCTTATTTTCAATTCCTTTCATACTCCTTTGTACTATGACTTTGGATTGAGCATTCTCCATCTTCTGCATATAATTTTTGCCCTTTCTAGCTGCTACCAGATATTGAATGGCTAATTGCATTTATGCAGTATTTTACATTCTTACCCAATGGTCTGAACATAATTTAATATAATAATTTATCTAATTACCTTATGGTTTAAACTGTGTATCGAACACTGCCAGGTCTTTGACATGCTCAGTACAGCCTATAATTTGGGGCATAATTTATTTCTTTAACTTCCTTATGCTCACTGTTATACATTTTGCATTTTCACTTCTGTGGCATATACACACCTGCCTTTTTCCATTTGGTTCAAACAATATTTTCCTCCTTTCTGTTCATGACCATCTGTTACCTGTATTTCTGACACACTGGATTGCATACCTGGAAGATCCGTTAGGTGTGCATTTCATTAGTATCATGAAGACGAGGATCTGATGCTAAGCTCTGTGGTGCTGCATTCGTCATCTTCCTTTTACATCTATGGCCATTCCTTGACTTTGTAATCAAGCCAGTTTGTTATCCAGTTGAGTATTACTTCCTTACCTTTTTACCCTATTCATTAATAATGCATTTGGTACTGGATTAAAAGCTCCCTTGGAATCCAAATGAATAATGTGTACTTCTTTACTCTTGCCTGCTTTTATTGTCACTTCCTCAAAGAAATTATGCTCGTTTGTTATGCATCGTCTCCATTTTGGTAACTTCACGCCAAAAGAAGTATTAAAAATTCTATCTGCATGGAAGGTCCTGGCAGTTTACCAAAATAGAAATGTTCCTCTTGTATTTTTAGATACCTGTCATAATGCAATAAGCAATATTTAACATTTTATTGACAGTATATGAAGCAGTGTTATTTGGTACTGCACCCAAATGCAAAAATATGTTTTCACATAACAGAATGAACTACAGTCTAATAGAGAACAAAGTAGATTCCATCAAGAAATACTTTTAAATGTCACGAAACATATATTTTACACACAAAAATCTGCCAATCAAGTTTTTACATCAGTTACAGTTTCATAAAGTACCCTGGGGTGCAACTCTGTGGCAATATGAAGACAACAAAGGAAATACGAGTCTGCAAAAAATGTCACAAACACATTAAATTTAAAAAGTACCCATTAAATTTGATGGAAGAAGAATTACTGTTCCAACCTATTAGGCTGTTATATATTTAGAACTGAAATTCCTTTAAATTTCACTGAATTTAATGCCACTGAAACCCCTATGGATCCACAGGGATTCATGGGGAAAAGAAGTCTGATTTGAGCCTTTTGTTATATGTCGTTCTTTTGACTTCACTGAAAATCTTGTGGGCATATAAAGGGCAATACAGATGTTTGCTACCAACACTTCTTTTTCCTTGTATACTTCTCTTTTTTTGTGTGCTTCAGTGTTTGATATGGATTTTAAATAATGCCAAAAAAAAAAATTAAATAAATGTGAGCATCTTCTCTTTTGGCTGCATGAAATCAGAAGAACAAAGCCTGAGTTTGTGCCTTTTAATGCGGAGAGAACATAACTATATTCCATATGCAAAGCATGGTACCATAAGCTTGACCACTACAGCCAACATCACAGGTTGGTAGTCAGCCCCAGACTCTAGCTTAGGGGACTGGTTCTCCAGCCATTCATGTGACTTAATGCTTTTACCACGCTGGCAGATATGTCTTACCATTCCTTCTTGGGGGTTTCTGGTCCCTGGTGATTGTCATGATAACTGATCTCTTTGCAGTGATAAGTTTATGGTTGGACCTGATGATCTTAAAAGTCTTCTCCAACCTAAATGATTCCATGATTCTAGAAAGAGTGATATAGCAGATATTGTCTGGGAATTTACCTGTGATAAATCTTTTCTGTTTTTCTAGACATCTTCTTCCATATTGAATCAAGAAGCACACTTTTTTCAACCACATTGTCGGAAATTCAAAGTCAAAAGCTAACACTAGGCTTAGGCTGAAGCCTTGTGTCATGCTTTAGACCCCTTTGTATGATGTTATCCCAGGGAATCTCCTGAACACCTGCCCTGCATTTCCTTGGCATATCGTTTCTGCCACCAGTATCATTGCTTCCTGTAAGCTTTCTGGCTTTTCAAACCTTAACCCTAACCCTTAGGACTAGCCCTAGCCTGAGGCTGGATTCATGTTACGTTCAAATCCTGTTATGGGCTAAAGGGATCATACCTTAAAAAAGGAGGTAAGAATGTAGTTTTAGTCCTATTAATGTTTTAATTATCTAATGGTATAAATTACCCCATTAATACAGAATGAATAGATTAACAATACAGTTAAGATTTTTGTATATAAACTTCTTTTCTGCTCAGTTTCTCTGGTACTGTGCCCACCTTCTGCGTGTCCCATTGGTTCCTAAGGTTGACAACTTCCGTTTTCCGTACAAAGGCTGCATGAAAAATGGAGGTGTTATGAGTCATTGGCCCTCTGCATCCTTTCCTGCAAATAGTTTGGTGTTTGCAGTAGGAGTTTCTTTCCCTTCTGTTTAGGAGTCTGCTTGGGTTTTCTTACTACAGTCTGCATCATTCTCGTTGCTGAAGTCTGAGGTTCCACAGCCTCCCACAGCCTCTATCAATGTAAAGAGCCACTGTGACAATGGGGTGGTTAGGCCTTTAATATATAAAGTATCCACAGACCAAGCTCAACCCAGTTAGCTCAACCCAGTTGACCACTAGACAACTGTTACACACCGAAAAAAAAACAAAACACAAATTAAAATCAGCTCAAGTCAAGAAAAGCCCAGACAGCTCCTGAGACCCTGCACGGCCAGGTCACTACAGAGTCTCTGGCCTTTTACTAGTATTGGCAAAATCCTACTGAGCTTCATGTGAGTGCACTGAAAAGGATAACATAGTGAATAGCATCACATTTTACCAGTAAGAGGTCTTTGCTTTTCTGGGCCTTTCTCTCCATCTAGAAAAAAGAACCACACACTTTCCAGCTATTTTTCCTCAGTCTTGCCCAAAGGCTAATGCCAGGCCAGACTGCTTAGGAGCTTAGGATGCCCTCCCATAATGTTCTCCCTGTAAACCCACCAACTTCTGCCTTGCATTTCCTTGATGGTTTTTTTTCTTCCTTCAGTCTTACCATCCCTGTAGACATTACGGTTTAGTAAAACCAGCAGAATGTGTCAACATCATCACCTCAGTATTATCCGTATCTTCTTTGTCTCATTTGGAAAACTTTTTATCAGACTTGTAGAGCAGTATTTTCCTCAACAGAATGCTAACTCTTCTGCAATAAATCAAATCTACCCAGGTGTCCCCTAATTCTGCTCCTTATCATGGTATATAGTAATTTGCTCAGTACAGGTCAGACTTACATTCCTACCATTCCCCAGATTTTCCCTGTAAGCTTTTTAAAGAACTGATGTCACATCTGCTGCCTTCCAGAAGCAAGGCAATTTTAAGCAATAGATCACACCCTGCTGTAAGTAATTCTGCTCTTTCGTCCTTGAGTTCCTTTAGAGATTTGGAGTGAATAGTACACAGTCCTGGTGATTTTCACTTTATCTATTTATTCCTTAACCTCTTCTACAGTATTTTCAATTTCAGACTGATCTTCAGATGAGTCCCCCACCAAGAAGGGTTCTGTTTTTGGAATCTTCCCAGTTCCTCCCACAGCAAACACCATTGCAAAGGGTTCTTTTAACTTCTCTGTAATGACCTTGTCTTCTCTGAGTACTCTTTTTATGCCCTAAAAAATGAACTGGCCTTACAGATTCTGGCAAACTTCCTGCTCTTGATGGGTTTTGTAGAGAAAATGGTTACTTGTTTTGATTCCTTTGTCAGTTATTCTTCAGATGCTTTTTGGTCTTCCTTATTACATTTTCACATTTAACCTGCCCGAGTTTGTAATTTTTATTTCTTGTGTCATTTGAACAAGACTTCAGCATTTTCAAAGGTGTATTTTTGCTTCTAACGACCGCACCTTGCTGGTTAGTTACACCAGCTTCCTTTTGCCCTGTCTGAAGTCTTAAGAGAAAGTATGTGTTTCTACTACAATACCCTTAAATAGGTTCCTTGGTGCCTGTACAGAGTTGAGACTCAGATGCCCTTTGCTTCCTTTTAACAAACTTCCTCTTTCTTACTTCATTATTCTTTTATAAATAAAACCAAAATCGTAGGGAAGGAGTGCCTGGGTGTAAGCCTCTAGCTGTTCCTTCATCATATTCTAGTCTAGCTGTTGTTGAGGAAATTCCTGGGTTCCCTTCCTCAGAGCTGAGTCTGTAGTGAACAAAGAAATTAAAATGTGGGGAGATACAGGTGAATATGTGCATTTCCTGTTCTGGCACCTTCTTTGTTCTTACGTACACTTGCTTTTTCCCCTACACCTATGAATAATTAATTAATGCAACTGCTCTGTGCTTCTCTCCCCTATACCGCTATTAGTTTCAGTGAACAGTTGACCCTATTTGCTTTTTTATGGCACTCTCACAGACAATTTGGGACCATGACAGTGGGAGGTGACTGGACTTCTCTGACATCATTTCTGGAATGACAGTGGTGATACTCTGTACAGTAAGCCTATAGATAGTAATGTGTGCTTCAAGCTTCCCTGCTAAAGCAATAGGGACAACTCTTCACAGTACCTGTTCAGTGACCTAGCTGTTTCATGAGTCTTGCACGCACAGGGCCAGCAGAACCAAAGGGAATGGCGCAGCACAGAAGCCTCAATGCGGAATCAGTTGTGATAGTTACAGTGAATGATTACGAGACTGTGCAGAAGGAAGAGGTAAGGCTCTCCTCTCATGAACCCTCACAGTAGGGACCCTGGGTAACTCTGAGCCTCCAGGCAGGTCTATTGCTCAGGGCGATGGCCTGCTTGTCTGAAGTGTACTATACCTTTGCATACAGGGGAACTGACTGTATGGGCTGGGAAATCTCTATCACGGCTAAGACAGTTCAGTTGTGGCAATCAGAATCCATGACTTTTCAAAATAATGAGGTGAAAAATAGTAACAGAGACTGGTATTCTTCTCCCTTCCTTTTCTATGGCATTTTTTCAGACTTCTCTTCTTTTTCAGACGTTTCTCTGCAATCCAGTTCAGAAATCTTTTGAAGAAGAGCTGAGGAAAAGCTGGAAAGATTTCAGCTGAAATCCTAAAGTTAGAACTTTCCTCTATGCCCTGACCATGGCATTTTCCAAGTGACAGAAACCAGTGAGAAAATCGAAAGCTTTGGCCCTGCCTACCACTTAAAATTAAAAAAATAACTGTCAAATGTGACAATAAACATGTAGGATTAATCCATTCCGACATATTTAAAATTTGGGATCAAAGAGATAAGCTTGTCACAGTGGGCTCCCACAGAAGTTGGGGAGATAAGATTCAAAAGGCTTTGATCAGCTTTGGCTGATCCTGAGCTGTCATTCCGTGGTTTACATCCCTGGAATATATAGTCATGGTTACAGTATGTTCCTCCTTCAGCATGCATGGATATCTGCTTTGCAGAAAGTAAAGGATTTTAAGCTTTTTCGTAAGATCACAAAGATTATGATCTTGCATAGCAAAAATACTGCGTTTTATTTATTTGTCTTCCAGCAGTGAGGCACCAGTATTACGGGTGGGATTTCTCCTTTACCAGTACACTTACTATATGCCATTTCCAGCAGTATCTATTTTGAGCTATAGCTATCTTATTTTTGTTCTGTGCATTAGTATTTGCCAGTGGGTAGTCATAAGTACAATAGGAATTCTGTGCAAGCAGTCGGTACTTCTGACAGGGCTTTCTTGGTCATGCTACTCTTGAATTATCAAAATAGAGCAGAAAACCATTTTATCATTTTATTAAACTTTGTTTGATGCCAAGTAGAAACAGGAGACTCTTTTCTTTACTGGATACCTGATGCACTACAACTAGATAAATATAAATAGCTTTTGTAATGTTGCTTACAGCTTCAAGCTTGGAGAATAAAAGCATTAGCTCTTATGGACCATAGTACTTCTCAAATAATCTGTAGCTCATTTCAGCAGCCATCATCTTTCATTTGTCAGCTTAGAAAAATTGACGAACTCAATCCAGTGTCTGTTATTGACTGCAAAAGCTGCTATTTTCCTGGTAATTATCTTACTTCATGCCACAAGTCTGAATTTAAATGCATAATTCAAATTCTTTTGAAGTTACAGGAGTCTTAGTGTTTCATTCCTTTGCATTATGCTTGATAAATTTAGCTCCTATTTACCATTTCTAATTAATTTTTTTTTAATCTTCAAGAGAATTTTGCTTGTCAAGCTATTCCATAAAAACATAATTTTGGAGTAAGAATTACTCATGGAAGCTTACACATAAGCAGAAATTGAGTCATCTCCCTTCCCCAGTACATTAAGGTGTTACTTTATTTGCCCTGTGATTTTAGAGGCTTTCAGATTAACTTAGTTCACTTTAAAAAAGTAGTTAAGATGCACTTTCTCTCTTACAAAGTCTAGGAAACATGTCTTCCTGTACATGGTAACTCACACTAGCATTTACTGGCTCAACCTTCAAGTAAACCATCAGCTCTCAGAAGACTGGAAATAAAATAATCAGAAGTGGTAATCACTAAAGGACCATGAAAGAACAGCTTTGATAAACTAATAGTATAATTAGTCACTGAGAGAGCAGTGGAAATTAATGTATGATAAATTGCACTTTAAATTATATCTGGAATTGCATTTCCTTGCAAAATTGAGGGTAAAACTATTTTCTTATGAAAAATGATGATTCGCTAAATTTGGAATCAGAGTAATGTCAGAGAGGCTGTTCTGACATTGAAAGACTGAAAAAGAGACGGGGGTTTGGTTTTGTTTTTTGTTTAATTATGTAAAATCTAGAAATACAGCATTCTAAACAAGGTAAACAGCAACCACTCCATAAAGTGAACTTTATTTGGATAAGAATTTAAATTTATCTTAAACTTGAAAAATAGGCTTGTAAAACATAACTGTTCCATCGTTCCTGCAAATCAGTGAGGTAGATGGCATGATGAAAAACAATGGAATTGTCACCTTAGACAAGGAAAAAGCACAAGACTGTAAAAGACTCTGTTAATACAGTGTATATATGTGTTAATATATAAATATATATGTAACATGTAATGGTCAATTATAAGCTAGTGATAACTAACATTTTTTATATTAAAAAAAAGTTTCGAAAATATATTTTAATAAAATTTTTACTTTGCCTCTGTCATTGGCATATGATTGTAGTCGTAAATGCTTGGTTATGAATGAGTATTGTTCTCCTGACTAATGAAAGGTTAAGCAATGTAAAGGGGAATAACCTGAAATGGGGTCAGAGTTCCAGACAATTTTTTGCAGCTGATTTCTGCAAATGAGTCACTAAGGAATTTGTCTTAGAAGCATAGGAAATACCACAGACTACACAAATCTGAGACTCCAGTATTCTACTGCCTGCCTGCTGAAGTGAATGTAAACACTGTATGGGATACACTAATGAAATAAAACATCTGTGGGTGTAGTTTCTTCTCATGCTCTAGGCAATTTGGTTTATATCTTGAATCATGAGACTTTATATCCCTCATACATTTTAATGCCATCTAACATACCTCTTGCTATTCTCATTATTTATATAAAAGCATAATCTTTTTTAAGTTCTGTTTAGCTCTTGTCTCTGAGATGATGTCTTTCAGACATGAGTTTACAGGTTAATTATGTACCAAGAAAATACCTCCTTTTATCATTATTGTGTGTGCCATTTTTTTCATTTCTTGTTGACTTATATTATGAAAAAGAGTAAAGACAAATGTTTTACCTAGTCATAAGCACTGAATGTCTGTTACAGCAGTATGTCATCTTACCTTCATTTTAACCTAACATGAAAACATTTAATTTCCTTTTCTGCCTTCCATTGTACTGTTTCCCCTTCTGTTGTTTCCTTCCAAATCCTCCTTACAAGAATGCATATTACAAGTATTTAAGAGATGCTGATGGATGTGTCTCATCTTACAGTGTTTCAGAATTAGCACAGATACCCAGTTTAATTTAACTTTGAATAATGTTGTTCGGAGAATATTAATTTCATCATATGTCTTGGCCAACAAATCTAATTCTTGGGATTCTTCTCAGGACTGGGTTTATGTGCAGTTGTCCACTAGAGAGCAGGCTGAGACCAACAAACCCATTTTGTTCTTGCCATAAACTGACTTTGAACCCAGGTGTCTTAATGTAAATCGTTAGGACATTAAAGCACTGCACCTTCTAGCTTCAGCTGTGAGTATATATACTGCTATCAAACTTGATGGATATAGCTTGTGAAGCTTAGTGACCTAAGGTGGTGATAATAAAGTATTCTGGAACCTGGATAACATTTTATTCTGTCACCATGGTTTTCTTGCTTTGGTGACATCAACTAATTTGTACCTCTTTGCAGGGAATTTCTGTATTCAGCTTTTCAGCTAGAGTCTCAGTTTTCCTACACTGGTCTTTTCTCTGTCAGACTGAATTTCTTTCAGAGACAAAATATTGCTCAATATTGATTGCATTGTGCTAGCTAATTTCAGGTTCTTGTACTGCAGATCAGCTGAAGCCCTGCTGAAATTATTGAAGAATTTTTGGCACAAAATACACAAACAGAATGACCCATATAGCATCTCCCAACAAGAATCCTCTGTTGACAAACCCTTAAAAAAAAAAAAAAATTAGTCAATTTTACAGATTCTTTGCGTGGAAATATTTTTATCCTAAAAATTTGTACTAACAAGAGCAGATAGTTTCACAAAGCCCATAAAATTCTTGTTATTTTTGGCCTCTTTCTTATGTTGCTTGTGTAAGACATTCATCTTCTGTGGAAAAATGCTCACCCAGAGAACAAATATACCAGTGGAGAGATTCAAAGTTCTCCTTGTTACTGTCCTTATAGGACCCACTGAATTTCTGTAGAAGTAATAGGGAGGGGGTTTTATTTACTTTCCTGTAAATGAAGAAAAACACATTTCAGTCCCCTTTTGCTTTCTCAGTTTTGAAAAATATGAAGTATATCTGCTATTTGATTTCTTTATCTCCTTAGGTTCCTGTGAAGGCTGGCCTCAAATGATAATTTTTCTCCATTACTTTGCACCCTAATAATATTCTGTTGTATTCTGAGAAATAAGAATTCTGGATATCTAACTAATGTCTGTCTTCCCTTTCCACAATCTATAGCCCATCCACCTTCGAATTCCTTAATGATTCCTGCTTCAAAGATCACATCCCGCTGTTTGTCTTCTTTACCTAATCATCTGTTTTCTTAAAGCATTAAGCTGCTGTGGCTTCATACTAGAATTTCTCATTTACCATATACTGTCTTTGCCATCTGAGTTAATGCATTCCTAATGTGAATATGTGTTTATTTATAATGGCTTTAAAGTTAAAGTAGCATAAAAAAATACGGATACAACTTGAAAGATAAAAAATAATCTTAGTAGAAGCAAATGCTCAGCTTGGGTTATTTCAGCCTGAACAAATCATGTTTGTCTGATGTACACAACTAAAAGCAGACTCTTGTAATAGGAAAGTGCCAGGAAGTCTTGAAAAGGAATCACACTGCCAACTCTGCTTATGAAATAAATTAGGTTTACTAATGATTAGATTTCCTTTCGTATCTACAGAGAGAGAACAAAGTTCCTGTTCTCGAAGCTGAGATGTCAAATGTATTTCCTGACAGCTCCAGCTCACGTTTCATTATTGATAACTTAAAGCAGCGTGGCTGTTAGCTGCTCTTCTGTAATTAGTTCAAGGAGCTTAGGAAACAGACAGAACTTTCTTGGAAGAGGTGAAAAGAAGTCATATGATGGTGGCACCTGAGCTCCCTCTGCCCTGCTGCCACGCTAACACTCAGGATGTTACAAAACAAGGCTTCATGTTTCCTGTTTTACCATTCTCTTGGTGCCATGTCTTAGGAATGGAGCAGTTATTACTGAGGAAGGAAAATGCCTTTGGTGATAAATGGTATTCGGGGAAATGGGAATATTGGCAAACTTGAAAGCCAAATAGGTCAAAGGGATCTAATCATGCTGAGGTTAGATACAGGACAAAACCAGGGGGAATGCAGCAGTTCCTTCTGTTTCCTTTAACTTAGTATAATTCTGATGTAGTAGTATACCTAAAAAACCTGAAATATTTGTCCAGTCCACAGGCTAGCTGAAAGGGTAATTCATCTCTTATCACAGAATGGATTTAACACATTTACTTAACACCTTCCATACTAAGTCCCATATAAAGAATATAAAGAATGATTCTGTGTAGTGGCTCTTATATGAAGATTTAAGTCTTACACTGTAATAATGAAATCTAAAGATACAGCTAATATAAATGTCAGGAAATTATACATAAAATACGAAAATTCTCTGTATAAGAAACCTAATCTTATCATAAACAAAGAAAAATTTGAAAGGAACAAGAAGAAAACTGGAGAGAAACTCCAATGAGTTTAAAGGAGATAATCATAAAGGAATTTGTACCAGGAAAATTAAAAAAAAAAAAAAAAAAAAGAGTACAAAAAGCAAACTAGTTGCTCAGATATGAAGGGATTCATGTATTGAAGATTATCTGTATGGGATGGAAGAGGAAGGGTGTCTTTCTTCAGAATGTGTCTGATTTAGTAGTGACACTAACATAAATCTTATTGTCCAGGTGGAGCTTCTGCAAGTCAATACACTGCAATAGATTTTGGGACTTAGGGAGAGTTCATGGAAGTAATATGAAAAGCTACTGCACCATGTTAGGAAAATTGTGCTGAATCGGAAGAGATGGAAATAGAAAATATTCTTTGTAGATATTAAAAATAGCCTTGAAAAATAAGGGGAAGGTAACAGAAGAAATAGAATGCTGTGAAGTATGTAGGCGGGTGCTGAGTATAGAAGTATCATGCCAAGAAAGTGAAATTTTATACTGAAAGCAGAAAATTAATTTCTCACTTCTAATTAGGGAATAGCTGTGATCATGACTAGTATGGGTGGGCAAGGATGGTAACATATTTTGGAAGAAAACACCAGGGTTGCAGTCTGAGACTTTATGTCTCAGTTTACTTTTCAAAGAACAGCTTAGCAAGATTATCTGGGATTTCCAGTTCTGGAGGAAGATAGAAGAAAAGATTACATGCAGAATCTTCTGTTTTTCTAGCACTTGTCTTTGTGTGTCAATTGTACTACTTTGCTTAAAATGGGGAATTTGGATGCAAGGGCAGGTAGGAGTGAACAAGGAGCATTAAAAGTAGAGGACTGGGTAAGAGATAAGTTACAATCATTAAACAAACAAAACCAGAAAGCATCAGCAAATAACACAGAAAGAACCAATCTAGCTGGAGAATATACTGATGTAAAAGAAACCTATAAAGTGATTGAAGTACTGGGAAGGTAACATTTGCCTATAAATAGAACCATCAGTATAAATGAAACAATAAAAGAGTCAAAATATGGAAAACCACCATAAAAATGGTGGTTCATAAATGGTTCATAAAAATTTTAAGTGAAATGATAAAGAGCTGTAATGTTAAAAATTGGACAGAAGACTGTTTAAAGAATATTATTTACATACTCATTTGTGACCCCAGTCACAATAAAGTGCAAAGACAGCTGTCCGAGAAAACTCTGCCTGCTATTCAAGGTCAGATGCTGGATTTAGGGAGTTCTGGATTTAGGCAGTTGGTGAACTACAGAAATTTTGAGTCTGAAAGACTGAGAATATGATATCAAAAATAGTGTCTGGCCTGGACAGGAAGGATGAAAACTTAAATCCAGGATTTGATTCTAGTTCTCAAGAAATAAGATGCTATAGAAAAGGTAAGGTAATACACAGGCCATTGAAACCTAAGAATAGAAAAAAAGGTTTCCATGAAAATCATAGAAATACCTTAGTATTGACTGGATTCTGTCAGAGATGCACATCATGCAAGATGCACATCATACAAGCTTTTCTGGCATTCAGGTTTCACAAATCTCTAAAAATGCAGACATCTAAACACAGATTCTGATGTCCTGAATTTTGGCACTGGAGTTTGAAAATACTGGATTTGCAAGTCTTTCATCTGTACTAAAATTACCATGACTTGGAAAAAATGTGGACAGGCTGGAAAGGGTCCATAGAAGGGCCACAGAGATGATCAAAGGACTGGGAAGCCTGCTGTATGAGGAAAGGCTGAGACAGTTGGCTTTGTTCTTCCTTGAGAAAAGAAGGCTCAGAGGGAGGCCTTATCACCATATTCCAGCATTTAAAGGGTGGCTACAAAGATGATGGAGAACTCCCTTTTTACAAGGACTCACATGGAAAAGAGTAGGGGTAGTGGGCACAGGTTAGTCCAGGAGAGATTCTAACTGCACACAAGAGGTAAAACAGCCATTGGAAAAATCCCCCCAGCAAAGTGGTGGATTCCCCAGCACTGGACACTTTTAAGTTTAAACTGGACAGGGGGCTGGGACATCTAGTCCAGCCTGGTGTTCTATGATTCTGTGATTCTATTTGGTTTTGATCGAAGACTGGTAATTAGTTGCATTTCTTACTATGTTAATAAATAGTTTCCAAATTATGTAGTATAAAGAGCTATGTGCTGTTGAAATTCCTGTAGCAATTCTGAAATGCTTATGCTCTCCATACAAAATTCTATAATATAAAAATCTAACAGTTTATTGCCATCTGTTAATGAGCTGACTTACTAACAAGCTGCTGCAGGTCTTCCAGTGTGGGGGTTACATCAGCAGGACTTTGTTCATATGGCAAAGCCTGACATTGCAACAAACATAATTTTATCAGTAAGGAAGCAATAAATTCACATTCTTGATTAAATAAATCATAGAAATTGAGAACTGCAGCATATCCCAGCAGCTGCATTTGTATTTAATATGTTCTCGGCTATGTAAGTATAGGAGGAAACATTTAACTAAAGTAGAAACTCCTATTTGGAAAAATATTTAGAAGATGAGATTTGCCTAAAAATTAATCCCGTTCTCTAGCTGTGAAAGTTATGCTGTCAGTGAGCAGTATTTCTCTGAAAGACCAACAAGAACCAGATGTTGCAATATTAAGACATATTGTCATATATATTTATTTTAGAGTCTTTTTCTCTAAATCTAGTAATTAGTTCCTGAAACATTCATTCTGTTAAAGACAATAGCTCATTAGCAATTTCTCTTTAGTTTTCCCTTAAGTTTTGAGAGTGATTTCAGGGTGGTCTACCAAATTGCATGCTGCACATCCTAGCAAATAGCAAACATTATTCTCTGAATGACAACTTACACATATGCTACATTTGTGTAGAGATTTTGCTTGCCAACAAAGTTAAAATTGAGTCCATTAGCAAGCAGCAAGAAAGTGGGGAGGGGGTCTGAAACCTGGGGTTTCCTCAAACTCAACTTAGTTTGCTTTTACCAAAACTGACAAAAGGTAGCAGGTGTGAAAATTTCATAACCAGTGAGCTAAAAATACAAGCATCTTGACAGATGGTTATATATTTAGCATGTCTTTCAAACTTGCATCACTACTGATTAATAAGAGCATCTGAAATATTTTTAATCAGTTCAGATTCTTTATTGACATCTGTACAGCAAGACCACGATAATCCATGCTCAGGACTTTCACCTGAAAAAAATGAAAGATTAGCAAAAATAACTTACAAAAGTCTACCTGAGGTACTCTATGCTGCTTCACATTCATCATGTCTCTGTGACATAAAAGAGGAAGATGTAAGTACAGGGCTAGAGTGTCAGATACAAAACTAAAAGCAGTTCAGCCTATTTTAGTGCATGCCTGTCTGAACAGGGACTTTGAATCAGATCACTCTAGTTCTGTCACAGAGATCTGATTGGTCCTGAGACAGATGAAGGGCGCAAGTAAGCTTCTAGATCAAGCATATGACAGAGTTAATGGAGGATTCAGACAGCAGGTCCACAGAAGCTGCTGCTTTTGCAAAAGGCACAGCTGCTAGAGACATCTTACAGAACCTACCAGGCAGCTGGACTTTGCTCCACAGTTGTCAAGCTATCTGCCCACAGTGCAACCCAATGATCAGATCACAGGATCCTGGCCTGAATGTCACCTAATCCAGATGTAACTTTCTGTGGATATCTGTAACCACATAACCTGTATCTGATGTGTGCATGAAGAAAGAGGCTGTCACATCACGTACCACCACCACAGCACATTGTCAGAAGAGTAGTCACAATTGGACCACAAGCTTTTGGTGTAATTCTATTAAAAAAAAAAAAAAAAAGAAAACCAAAATGTAGCTAGGTTCCCAAAATTGTGTCATTTAGCAAGACTAGTAGACTTAGGAGTCTACTAAGTAAAATTCCACCACAAGTTTTCCCTCTCAGGCCATGTATTATTACTGTATTATTAGAGAGCTGAATGTTTTCGGTCTTTTTTTTTTTTTAAGAATTACAGAATCACAGAATGGTTGGGGTTGGAAGGGACCTTAAAGATCACCGTGTTCTAACTCCCACCACCACCTCAAGGACACCTTCCACTAGACCAGGTTAATCAAAGTCCCATCCAACCTGACTTTGAACACTTCCTGGGATGGGGCATCCACAGCTTCTCTGGGCAACCTGTGCCAGTGTCTCGCTATCCTCACAGTAAAGAATTTTTTCCTAATTGCTAACCTAAATTTCATCATTGTCATGGGTTCAGCAGCAGCAGTCATTTTTCTTTAAGTAGTAGCTGGTGTAGCACTGTGTTTTGGATTTTTGG
>JASSUY010009353.1:0-10507 GCA_032466535.1 Forpus xanthops | reverse complement strand
GATTCTCCTTCCCATTTCCCCGGGACTGGGGAAGAAAGAGGGGGGAGTGTGCAGAACTGTTTGAGGAGCCTCAAACTGCGACAGTAAGTCATGCTTGAACAGCTTGGTAAACTTCAAGAGGCCTTGCGTGGGCTTCCAGATAGATTGAAGCACTGGACAATCATGAATTGCATGAAAAAATGGTGAATTCTGCACCTGAGATGGATCTAGGATGAAGTAATGGTGGGCAAAACTGTGAGAGAAACCTTACCCTTGCAATATTTGTTTTTCACTTATCTACGTGCTCTCATGTAGCAGCTCACTTTCATGACATATAAACAACACCACAGCTGTGAGTTACAGTAATAAGATGCAGTGCTACAACTTCATTTTCCCCTTTTATTGTGTTTCTGTGCTTTTACTCTACAGTCCCTTTTGTTCTGCACATTCTACCAGTATAGTTCTTACCATTTTTAAATCCCAGATGAGCAGGCTTTTCCATTCCAGCTCTTAAGGTTTTGGGATTCTAACTACAGAAATAACAATAAAGCTTAGAGCTTGTCAAGGGAAACATGAGAAAGCCTCTAAAACAAAGGATTTTGGAAAACAGATTCTGGAAACAGCATGTAACAGAAACTGCAAAATGTAGAGTATGTTTAGCTCCCAGGATCATAGTACCAGATTTGATCCCAGTAGGCATTGCTTGCAGCTTGCTTTTACTCACTGGGTTTTGATCTCTAAAAGCTAATGGAAGTTGTGTGGTCTGTTTTCATAGGGAAGTGTATGAAACGTGGATCATGGAAAGTGCTTGTGAAGTAGGTGACTTAAATATTGAATGCACGAAGTGTCTGAGTAAGAACCAAGTGCCAGTAAAGACCTTTCCATACATTGTCCTAGGTCTCTCATAACCTACCTCAGCTGCCTTCTGGCTTTTGTCCTGTTCAGAGCTAGTATGCAAGTAATTGAGTGCAGCTGTAGTTGTCATTTGGCTCTGGCCCAGGACAATAACAGAACAGTACACCTCCTCTGGGCCAGACCATGTTTGCTCTTCCTTGCTCCCATACATTGAATTTCATAGATTACCCATCCACTTGGCCAAAGATCAGGTTCACGTGCCCAGGCAGCTGACTTTGACTACAGATACCCAAATTGCTCAAACAGAAAAATAGAAGTGGTCATTGTAGGTACCCCAGCTAAATAAGCACCCTTTGCTCCATGCTATCATGAATTCCAGCTGATATATCCTCTATCTAAGCCAGCTGTGGTGATGGTAGGTTCTGCCTCTGAAATCCTCTGTCTGGCTGGTGTCCCATTGAGAAGGGAGGGGGGAAGAATCTGTAACTGTTGGATCCAGCATGTTCTCTCCACACTCTTCCACCACTGGGTCCAGTACATGGATGACAAAGACTTCTACAGACCCACAATGACTCATGGGGACCATCAGATGCAGATAAGCCCCCCTGTTACCTTTGGCAGGCAGTTCTTTATGCTTCACAATGGCAGTTAGTCATGCAATTCCAAGAGTACACAATTTTTTTTCAACATCATGCATCCTATTCAACACAAAATGGTCCAAAATACTGAATATATTAGGCAGGAAAAATATGTCCTCTCTAGAGAAGCCGATTTTCCAAGGAAACATCCAGGTATACTCTCTACCTATATCAAGCTGTATAACTGCTTACACATTAGCTGAAATGAGAATAGTAAGTGAGGATAACTGGGCAGGAGATATGTCACTCTAATCTCTTTTCCCTTCTCCAAGTACTCTTCCATGACAGGGTGGTTGGAATTAGGATATCTTAAAGTCTCTCCAACCCTAACTATTCTGAGATTCTGAGCAGGAAAAATCACCATTGCTGATTACGTATGTGTGTAGCTATATTTTAAATGTAATATGGCCTACTGTGCAACTTAAGTAAAATAAGCCAGTGGGGTATTTTTGTGGAAAGAAACAGGCATGGGGCTGTGATTCACAGCTTTTCAAAGTGAAACAAGTGTAACAAGTCAAAGCCTCCAGATGTTACAGGTACTGGGTCCTGGACTGAAAAGCTCACTCTGAGACTGGAAGGCTTCAGGTAGCAGAAGTCCAGTCAGTTCCCAGTCATTCACAGAAGAGCAGGGACAGAACTGCCAGCAACACCAGACTGTTTTATTGGCAAAATGCCTAGAAGCTGGCTGTATACATAGAATATGATAAGGAAATAAGAATAGGTCTCAAAAGCCTTCAAAAATGATCCAGAGTTTGTCCTCAGATGCTCTCGCTTTTCCTCAAAGGGGGCAGCAAGCAGGAGACCCAACTTCTCAAGCATCTGACTACACTGCAGTCAATCAGTTGCCAAGCTCTTCACAGTATTTGTAGGCATTACTGTCCCCAGTCCATATTAACCCTTTTTAAAACTTTCAGCTTAGTCAAGCACAGCTGGTCCTTTTAGTCCTATACCAATAAATGAAGTAAAGCCAGGGTCCCTCCCATGGCTCTGAACACAGAAGGTTTGGATAACTAAAATTTCCCCCCCTCTACAGGAAAAAGAAATAAGGATATCCTCATCTGGGTTTCCTTGTGCCAGTCCCTGGCCAATCATATTTTCCAAACCTGTTCAGCTGGCTCAGGCCAAAGGTGCATAAAGAATGCTAACAGTTAGCAGGGTAAGACTCAGTGCCATGCTTTAGTGCTGCAAAGGCAAAATAAACTTAATGCGTATTCATAGAGAACCTTTGCACATGCTGGCAATAGGAGACCTGTAGAAGAGTCTGCCCCTGGAGCCCTAACAGCTGTTTTAGATCTATCCACCTTCATTCAAGTTTGAGATAAACACAGTGGAATCTGGACTAATGCATATGAGGCACACACAGCCTTGATCTGGCTCAAAACCTGTCCCTGTCTCTGTAACGATATCCATGGTATTGTAGCTAAAATCCAATTTTATGGCAGTGGCAAATTCAGAGGCAGTGGGCCAATGTAGAGATGCAATGCATGGCAGGTCCATGCCTAGGTCCATGACTACAGATGGAATCCAAAGACAAAAGGAAATGCAGGGCCCTGTGCCTGCATATAAAGATGCAGTGCTGCTTTCAAGGAAAATGACTCTGTGGGCAAGCAGGCAGATAGGGGGCAAGCAGGCAGATAGGGGGCAAGCAGGCAGATAGTGAGCAAGAAGGGGCTGTGAGAAGGCTCACTGCCTATCTGGAGGAGGTTCACTAACCGTGGGATATCTGGCATGGTCAGACAGTCCTGACTTAGCATAAAGTCAGCTGGCACAAAGTCAGCTCATCAACATTTTTTGAGTCCTATAAACTTACTTTGTTGGCTCAAGTGTAAGTTTATCAGCACTCCACATCATGTAGTGGGAGTGTTCTTATTCCAGCAGAGTCTGGATTTAATCTACAGCCAAACCATAGACATAGCCAGTGAGAACTCTAACCAAACAAGAAAATGAAGAAGTGCACTAATGGTAAAAATTGAGGAAAAAAGAAGTCATTAGAGCATGGGGGAGAAAACTGGCAAATATAAGTGCTGAGCAGAGAAATTAAAAGTATCCAAAATACCAACTGATTATAGAGGCATGATGTTATACACAGCATATACAGTTCCTATGGATATCAAGTGTAGAGCATGCTGTGACAAATGTTTTGCAAATGGCCCAGTGGAATTTAAAATACACAGCTTTCACAGTAGGAAAGACAAGTAAAAGACACAGTGAATGAGCCTGTGACATGCTGCCCGAGATCCTGAAAGTTCATGTATTGCACCAATAATTTCTTATAGGCCAGAGAAACTTCACTGTTGCTAATTTTACTGGTAGCGTGTCCTGCCCTGCTTCAGTGTCACTTCTTTATTACTGAACCATAAAACTAAACAGAAGACCCACTGTAATGCCATCTGAGTCCTCTAAAGGATATTCTGGAGACTAAAGTGCATGAAGAATTGTCTAATTCTCCACTTTATAGATCCACTTTTTCCTATATGTGAGAAATATTATTAGGATGTTTTAGACCACATATACCAAAAAAAGTTAAAGACAAGTAGAAATTGCCAAAGTTCATAATGTCCCAGGCAGACAACACTACTACCAATGATTATAAAGATTTATGCAAAGACATGAAAGAAAAAAGTATGTCACCTAGTCAAGATGCATTTATGTCAGAAAGGCCTCTGCTTTATTCAGGTGACTCCTGGTTCTGAAAAGGCTGCAGTTCCAGTGCTTGGATGCCAGTTTTTCATCACTTGGAGAGGCACCTTCAAATGATTCCCTACAGGAAATTCAATTGGCTCCCAAATCCAGGTCCACCTTGCGGGATTTACCTTCAGATAATCTCAGATTGTACCAGCATTTTTGAGGTGTGGAAAATGTTAACCCTTGTAGACAAACTCCCTTTAAATTCCTAAAGGGACTCAGACAAATCATGGTAGTATAATAGTATCATAGTATGATAAATGCAGAGAATGATTAAGATTGGAAGGGACCTTAAAAACCATCTAGTTCCAGTCCCCTTCCGTGGACAGGGATACCTTATATGGCCTCCTCTGTAATCCATCAAGCAGATCCATGTCCCTTTCCTGTGGAGGGCCTCATAACTGAACACAGTATTGCAGGTGGAATCTCATGAGAGTGGATTGGAGGGGAAGAATCACTTCCCTTGACCTGCTGCTGGTCATGCTCCTTTTGATACAATCCAGGGCCCGGTTGGCTTTCTGGGCTGCAAGTGCATACTGCTAGCTCATGCTGAACTTTTTATCAACCAACACTCAAGGTTTTCTCTTTACAGCTGATCTCAATCCTGTTCCTGCCCAGCCTTAGTTTGTCCTAATATTCATTCTGTTTGCATCTTAGTTATGAGATAGTTTGATTGTGCTTGCCTGTTAAATAGAGGACTGTTACATATTCTTGGACTATCAGACTACTGGTAACCACAGAATCATGAATCATAGAATGGTTTGGGTTGGAAGGGACCTTAAAGATTATCAGGTTCCATCTCCTCTGCCATGGGCAGGGACATCTAGTCCAGGTTGCACAAAAAACAAAAAAAAAGCCTCATTCACAGAATCATCAAATCATAGAATAGTTAGGGTTGGGAAGGACCTTAACATTATCTAGTTCCAACCCCCTTGCCGTAGGCAGGGGCACCTTACCCTAAACCATGTCACCCAAGGCTCTGTCCTACCCAGCATCGAACAACGCCAGAGATGGAGCACAACTTCCTTGTGAAACCCATTCCAGTGCCTCACTACCCTTACAGTAAAGAACTTCTTTCTCATATCCAATCTAAACTTCTCCTGTTTAATTTTGAACCAGTTACCACTTGTCCTATCACTATAGTCCCTAATGAAGAGTCTCTCCCCAACATCCTTTTAGGTCCCCTTCAGAAACTAGAAGGCTGCTATGAGGTCTCCATGCAGCCTTTTCCAGGCTGAACAGTCCCAACTTTCTCAGCCTATCTTCATATGAGAGGTGCTTCAGTCCCCTGATCATCCTTGTGGCCCTCCTCTGGATTTGTTCCAACAGTTCTATGTCCTTTTTATGTTGAGGAAACCAGAATTACACACAATTCTACCTGACCTTGAACATTGCCAGAGAGTGTTCTGGAAAACAGGGAAAATAAAGTTGTCCAGGCTTTCATCTTCCCTCTTTAATGACTCATTGGCACATTTTAATGTGAAATGTGTTGTATCTCCTGTATTGACTTCTGTGATTCAGAAGAATATGTATCACAAACATCTCATTACTGTAGAAGTATTTTGGCAGTTATTGGCTTGAATTGGACATGAGATCTTAGTGATTGTCACTGATACTTAGGTAAGGTGCATGAAAACAGAGAGATAGTGACAAAGCACATCAAATTGCACCTTTTCAGTAAAGGTAGAACAAAAAGAAATTTGTAATTTCCACACTCCTTTTGTACTGACTGACTTTTCTTTATATTCTAGCATATGATACCAAATAGATTACTGATTCTATGGAAAGAAAGAGGAAAAAATCAGACAGTTGTAAAGAAGACTTTAAGGAACATGTGTTTCTTTTTTCTGTACTTTCCTTAAGGGGGATTGTATGAGTTAAATATTAACCTGAAAACAAGCATTTTTTATTGTTTAGTTTCATGATGTTACAAGTGAAAAAATCTATGCTAAGCATAGACTCTGTATAATGTGGCTCATGTAAAATGTTTTTAATAATTGTTTGAAGACAAAAATGTTTCAGGTCAGGAAAAGGAATCAAGAGTTATTAACTTCATTAGAGAATTTAGTTTCTTTCCATGGCGTGAAAATAAAACAGTGAAAGAATGAAACAAGGCACTGGAAAAAACAATGTTTGCTTTTTCCTGTCATAGAAACAGCTATGAAAATCACCTGTTGTTGCTGGACTCCCTGAGCTAATAGATGAAACTTTTCACAATTATTTTCAATTGTGATGTCAATCCTCAAGAGTACACTGGCATTTTCCTAATGAAATTGTCTCACAAACAGTACCAAATTTAATTGAGTTATTGGCATGTTTATTGACACAAGTGTCAAATGGCTGTCTACATGAGGTGCCTGGTCTAAATGTTCCCAACCTGTTTTCCTGAGTGTAAATCAGACGTAATTTATCTCATGTCTGACCTTTTTTAGTATCAGATAGAAGTGACAGCAACCATGATGCTTACAATAATAATGCAGATGGCAAGCATGGAATTGCAGTATTTTAGTCTGTTTTGAATTCCTGTCTACAAAGACCATTGAGGTGAGCAATAGGCCTGGGTGCTGCATCAGAGCTGCAATGGCACAGGTTTTTCAGTGTACTGTGTTGACTTCTAGATGACCAGTGTTTACACGTAGGGGAATAGCAGTGCCTGCTTGTTACCAATAAACCATTTAAAATCTCTGGTAGATTTATCGGGAGGATGAGATGGATAAACTGAACAGCACTCATGACTGTTGGAGAGACTTAGGTCCACTCTTTATGTCTGTCCAGTCAACATCACAATTGCTTCCAGACTGATAAACACATACAAAAAAATCTCATCATAATGTGATAAATGTTTAATGTTTGCAGCTTAAACTACCTGTAGATGTGCAGTGAAACTAAATTAAGTGGGATAGCTTTGAGCTCTGTAATGCCTCCACATAAAGCAAACACTGCGGTGTAAGAAAAGTGCAAAACAAAACTCCAATATTCCTTAGAAAGAAACTCAGGGGTAGGCTTTGTAGTATCCCTGTACTGAACTGTTACTGAGCTATGTAGGTGAGCTGCAAATTCACTTATAATACTGTTTAAAACCAGTAATATTTACTGATAAGTAATATTTATTGATGTGAGAAAAATCTATCTTCTAATAATCAACTGATTATTATTTGATCCCCAGCTTGCTCCATGTTTGTTAATGCAAAAAGTTACACCTGACTATTACTCTTGCAATAAAAAGAGTAATTATACCTTAAAAAGTGTGCATTAACAGAATAACCAGGATGATATTATTATATATTATTTTTATATTATTATTATTACTGCTACTATTACTATTGTTAATATTATTATTATTTAGCACCCTGACTAACCAATAAATCAGTTTTAGGCATACTCTGACCTCATTTGAATTATATCACTGTAAACTGAGGTCATATAGAATGTATGTTTTCATGACATACCTGTCTTCAGAATTTTGGAAGTGCATCACTGTTAATATTATGACAGATATGTACACAAATATATGCACATTTATACCTTCATAATATCAATAGGTACATAAAATCATGGTTCACTGTATTTAATTACCTTCTGTACTTGAACTTGCCTGAAATCATAAATACGTCCTCAAGCACAAAAAAAACTCTCCATGTATCCCTCAGCAGTGTAATATTTAAACACATTTTTAATATATCTTTTTTCCAGAAATATTGCCAAACAGTATGTTTTCCTAATGTTTTTCAAAATAAGGGAAAATGAGTTTACTTTAAAGATTTCATAATAGCTACTTTTCCACCACAAAATCTGTTCTTTGTTCCTTTGACTTTTCTTTAAGAAATGAAGGCACAAAACTGTTGTACATTATACCCATATTTCTAAACGGTTTCAATTTCTAAGCTTTAAATTACCATAGAGCCATTTGAACCATCTATATCTCAAACACTTATAATTAGCAAGATTTATATTTACAACTGGCACTATGACAGCATTGTAACTAACCTCTTTCACATCCTATTGCTTAGAACCTATCACATCTGACACTGCACTGGTAATGCAGGAGACTGGAAAATGCTATTACTGAGCCATACTCCAGAGATAGTTAAAAAATGATACTAGTATCAGAGTTAAAAAATACTTATGTACTTAACAGATTTCCTGTTATCATGTAGAAAGGAAAACTATACGTCTGCTGCAGCAAGAAATCTTTAAATATTTTCCATTAGGAAAGTTCTATTCTGTGTATATAGTTCTCGCATTGCACGTCAGAACAGTCTGAAACGGGGTTGAATATTATCACAATTCAAAATATATAAGGTAATAATTTTAGTTTCAAATATGCCCACATGGATATTTTAATTTACTGTAGTTCTAAACTCCTAAAATTACACTTTTAATATTATACATAATAGCTGTAGCTGGGAATATCAGGAATCAGACCTCCCTACATCTTGTGTTGCAGATATGTGTTCCCTGAACTAAGTTCAGGCAGGGGGGAAGAGGCTGTGGTCAGACTGTGGTCTCAGTAACCTGCTTCCTTTGGCAGGCTCCAAGAGCATACCTCGCAGTAATAACAAGTGGAGTTGTATTCTACTGTGGGAAGGCAGAATAAATTGTGTTTGAGTTCTTATCTAGGGTTCCCTATAAGGAACAACTATGCAGAGCTCACGCTGCAGTCACTCTCACATAACTTACAGGAGATGCACAGATATCCATGTGCACTTGAGGAATATAGAGCAGTTGATTCTCTCTGAAATGCAAGTGGAAGCAGATAAGTGTCAGCATGAAAAGAATTTAATGTCCTAGGAAGAAGTATACATTTTTGTTCCTTCTTCTGAAGAGGACAGACAATTAAAAAAAAAAAAAGAAAGGTAACTATGAGTAAATGGCAGCAGAAGAGTTAAATGTGTTTTTTTCTTTTTTAATGAGTTAGCACTGGTGCAGATCTCAGGAAAAGCAACCCTGGAAGGTTGGCACTTTTTGTGATAGGTCACAGTGACCCCTGAAAAGAAAATAAGATTTCTGGAATAATCTGAAGTGAGGCTGCAGTGATTTTTCTGTTTTCTGAAGTTCTGTTGAAAGACTGTGGAAAGATTCATGCGAGTGACCAATAAAGAGCTGAACTAAAAATCAGCATAGGAGGGCTGAAAAAGGAAATATGAAAGGTTGGCTGAGACAATTTGAACAAGGTGTTATATTCATTCTTTAATTTACTGTGTGATAGAAAGCAGTTAAGATTCTGATACTGATTCAAAGAAATTTATTAACTTCCTTGCTTTTAGGTATTCACCGTAAAGCAGCTGATACTGCAATAAAAAATTTAAGAAAAATTATATTTATATCAAAGATTCACCCAAATGAAGTGTCAAAAAACTGTACAAATGCAGATGTTGAGTGGAGAAAACACTGCTTTTTTTTCTGGGGAAAAAAAAAAAAAGATGTTGCAGACAAAAAAGGTTTGCTCCATTTCTAAGAAATGTAAGTCCTAACACACTTGACCTTGATGGGTTTCGGCTGCTGTAGGCAGAGGAAGCTAGCTGTAAAATTGCATTACAAAAATTCTGAAGATGTTGCACTACACATAAGTATTAACACCAAAAAAAGAGGAAATATTAAAGGGTAAGATGAATGGGCTGTCAGTCTGAAAGCACAGAGAAAGCTAAATTTGAAAGTTGGACACATTTGTGCAAGACAATGTTATGCCAAAAACTGTAATATTAGCACTGAAAGGAGAGCAACAGGCAGCAGAGGGTAAGGTGGTAAACTTCAGCCTTGACAATAGTGAACTTATCCCCACTAAGGGAGTTTGTGAACTGAATTCGTGTCAAAACAACCTACTGGAAAGGATTCAATTTGTAATTGGACCAGAGGAAAAAAGTATCCATTATAGGATTAAAAAGAGGTCATGCTATGGTGTTGCTGAGCTGGTTCTCACTGTTCTGGGTCCATCTTAGGACACGCTCAGAGGCCAGGAAAAGTTGCAGAACACGGGTGGATGCCTGTTTTTCACTCACATTGGGTAGCTGTTTACCTGTGGTTGAGGCTAAATGAAGATGTAGACAGTATTTGTATGCATGTGTGTGTGTGGGCTGAGGGAATTGCAACTTATAGAATAGAATCATAGAAGAGTTAGGGTTGGAAAGGACTTCAAGCTCCAACACCTGCCATGGGCAGGGACACCTCACACTAAACCATGCCACCCAAGGCTATGTCCAACCTGGCCTTCAACACCACCAAAGACGGAGCAGTCACAACTTCCTTGGGCAACCCATTCCTGTGCCTTACCACCCTTACAGTAAAGAATTTCTTCCTCAGATCCAATCTAAACTTCCCCTCTTTAAGTTTGAACCCATTACCTCTTGTCC
>JASSUY010009352.1:0-20552 GCA_032466535.1 Forpus xanthops | reverse complement strand
AGCAGGGGGATTGGAACTAGATGATCTTAAGGTCCTTTCCAACCCTAACTATTCTATGATTCTATGATTCTATATTCCTGTGAAACCATGGCCTAAGTAACCTCCCAGCAAGAGCGCAGTTAGGATTTCAAAAGCTGGAGCCATAGTGAACTTCATGCTCCTCAAGCAAAGTCCATAATCATCCAGCTGCTCCTGGCAGGGTTTCAGTGCCAGCTGCAGCACATGTCTCCTGGTTATTTCTTGCAGTATGCTATCAAGCTAATCTTGAGTCTCCTGAAAGTGGTAGAAGTCTTGATATATAGTGCAGGGATGGATCAGACATTGTAAAGAGCATCCTCACGCAAGCCCAAGAAGCAGGACTGAGGTCCTGGATTGAAGAATTTGGAGCTGAAAGCCTTGAACTCTCTTTCCTCTCTCTGCTGTTGTGGTTCTGCTTCCTTCTTAGTTAACAGTGTGTAGTCTTCATTGGACTTAGTGAAGGAAGATGTGAAGTATGCACCTGAATTCAGAGTGCTGCTGGTGCTAAAGCAGTACTTTGATCCACTGCTAAGAAACAGGTCTGTGTGTGGCTCCTTGTCCTCTGGGCTGGAATGTGTCCTCTGGGCTGTAGTGGAAAAGGTAAGCACACTGTGTTGTAGCAAACACTTTGCTTTTATTCATCTTATTTTGAAGTAAAACAGATCTTTCACTTCACTAGCAAATTGTTTTTTGGCAAGTGAAGTGCTGGTAATGTCAGGGTTTTTTATGCAGTGAAGTTGGAAAACAAAATAACAAAATGTAACTGCTCCTTCAGGCTTCCCTTCCCCTTCTTTTTCTGGCAAAAGCTCCATTACCAGGATGGAAAGCTTCAGCATTGAAATTTGCCATTAAAGTTTTAAAAGGCAACCATCACCACAAAACTTTCCAAATACTTCAGAGAAAAAACAACAGTAAAACCTAGCAGGACTTTTCTTCCTGTCCTTGAGTAGTTACAAAAAGCCCTTTCCAACGTAAAGCATTGTCATAAGCAGAAAGCATAAAAGGAGGCCATGGAAGTTAACATGTGGACAGAGGCTGCAACAACAAAAATATTCTGACTCAAAGGATGTTGCAAACACATTGTATACACTTGGAAATATTTTTAAACCATTTTTAAACCAAAGCAGAAGTTGAGGAGAATGTAGCCCAAGGCAGGAGAAATATGTGGAGTTTGAGTTAGGAGTCCAGGGAGGAGTGATCATCAGCCCTGAGAGGGAGCTTCAGGGCAGCATGGAAGAAGGCAGGAGAAGATGCAGTGAGGTTGGGAAAGCCCCCAGTTGAGCTGGCTGGCATGGGATGTGATGAGTTACTAATGCAAGAATGGGTCATGATACAGTCCTGTCTCAAAGTTGCCCTAGCATGCAGAACGCGTAGAACAGCTTGCAAGGTTTCAGGCCAGAGGCTGTACAGCCCTGGGTAGAGCCTGAAACAGCAGATCCAAATTGTTAACAAAAAGAATGTTCATACAGTAGTTCTTGCCAATTGAGAGTGGGAAACCTATCTAACAACTACTGCCTAGTGATTTGCTGCTCTGGGCAGAAGATTTGACCTCTTGAGGTCCTTTCCAACCTATTTATTCACTGATCCTATAAGGACAAGTCAATGCGCTCACAAGGGTTCTTGAATTTAAGATTGTTATTGTTCCTTAGTATTGTAACAATGTTAAACATGATGAAGAGATTATGGCAAGTGAAGACTGGAATTAATTCAGTCTACAGGGAGTATCTTTCCCCAGATTTGGATATCATAGAATCATAAAAACATAGAACCATTTAGGTTGGAAAGGAACCTTAAGATCATCAAGTCCAAACATAAACCAAACACTGTGAAGTCCACCACTACACCATGCCCCTGAGTGTCACATCTAAACATCTTTTAAATACCTCCAGGGATAGTGAACCAACCACTTCCCTAGGCACTCTTCCAATAATCATAGTGAAGAAATTTTTCCTAATATCCAATCTAAACCTCCCCTGGCACAACATGAGTCCATTGCCTCTTGTCCTATCATCTGTTACTTGGGAGAAGAGATCGAGCCCCACCTCACTACAACCTCCTTACAGGTAGTTGTAGAGAGTGGCAGGGTCTCCCCTCAGACTCCTTTTCTCCAGTTTAAACAACCTGTTCCCTCAGCCATTCCTCATAAGGCTTGTGCTTCAGACTCTTTACCAGCTTCATTGTTCTTCTTTGGATGTGCTCCATCAAAATATACATATAACCCCAGGGGTCCTAGAGAAAGGTCTTAGTTCCCATTACAGCACTAGGGTTTTACAGACTTTTCTAGCAGAATATGGCTTCATTTTGGGTATGTTCCAGATCATCTCCATGGATTTTCCTTCTCTCTCCAGAGAGCTACAATTGCTTGAGAAATGGGGACGTCACACCTAGTCATGATAGAGGCAGGTGCACAAGGGATCTCAGCACTGCTGCAGTCCTCTCAAGCTCTTTTTGCCATTTTGTTGTTCTTCACTGCCTGCTCCTGTCCATCTCTTCCCAAGAACTGCCTCTCCCCCTTCTTGCTGTAACATTGACTGCCATTAAACTGGAGCTGGCAGCCACTTCTATCTGTGCTGCAAGGTCAGCCCTCCCTGTTGCTGTGTGGGCTTCTCCATCTATGCAGGCAGAATCCTCATAGTCCATGTTTTTCATTTGTTACAGAGAAATAAGAGAGGACTGGGGAGGAGAAAAGAAGAGATAAGGAAAGGGACAGAGGAGAGAGAAGAACAGAGGAGATGGCAGAGAAAAGGGAAAGGGGCAGAGCCAAGGAAAGAGGAAGGAGCAACGAAAGGGGAAGAGGCACGGGAAGAAAAAGGAGCAATGGAAGAGAAAGGGGCAAGGGAATGGGAGGAAGGGGAAGGGGCAAAGGAATGGGAGGGAAGGAACCAGGGAAGGGGAAGGGAAGGGAAAAGAGGAAAGAAGAAGAATTAAAAAAAAAAGTATTTTATAGAAAGCATAAGGAATATACTATGAAGCAAAATGCAGTTCTTAAATGTACTTATGTTTTCACCTCTCTGTGGGGTCTTACATGTACTGCTCATGTTCCCCTTCTCCCTCAGCTCTGTGGCTGCTGTGCACTGCAGGACAATCACTGTCTTTGTTCTCTTCTGTTTGAGGGATCTCCCTGTCACTCCAAATGTGGCAATGACTGGCAGAGCTGTGGCTCCCTGCAGCAGTCCCTTCTGGATGGGAGACACTCTGTAACTGGACAAGAAACTTGGTTTCAGATACCAGAGAGCAAACTGGTGTCAGAAGCAACAGAGTCACCAGGAACAAGAGGGAGAGCAGATGCAAAGCTTGGGACTTGGACTCAGTGATTATTATCGAGTGGTATAGCCAATACTAATACTCTATGAACTCCATTATGTCAAATATCCTGAATGCCCCTGAAACACCACCTTTGGAAATAGAGAATTTCTTAACGCTGCCTCACTGCTGAACTTTGTACCCAACATACTGAAAAAACCTCCAGCTACCCAAGCAATGTGTGGCAGAGCGTGGAGTCTTTCCCAGGTGGCACTGATTTATTTTGTGCTCAAAATTTAGCTGTCACTGATGGGCACATTAAAACCATGAAAAGACAAATATTTGCTCAGCATGAAGAGCTGTCCATAAGTAAATTGCCTGGCACTGCCTCCAGCATGTTTCATGCAGCATGAGATGCACAGGCTGGAGCCATGAAAATCCCAACCTCTGACCATCCACAGTCTGTTAAAGATAACTTACCTCTTTAGGAATTTCACCTTCTGACTGAAAGTTCTACTTGCAATGGAAGCAGCATTGATTTGGAAGTATAAGGTTCTGCATTCATCTACCTAAATTTGCTGAAATACTGATGGAGCAGTTGATGTAAGACTGGACACATGCATCCCATGTTCCAGTGGATATCAAAAATTAACCAGGTGACTTATGGAACTTCCAAGGTGCCTCTTTCCCTCCATGGCCTGCTAAGGTGTCTACTAACTGCATGCAAGGGTTGGTGTGGCGAATATATACTTCTGCTCTTGACTGTGCCCTAATCACTTGTCAGCATCACTGTTGAAAAACCTGCCTCCTTTCTAATGTAAATTCACCTGCACTTCAGCTTTCCAGCTCTCTGCTATTGTCACATTTTTCTCTTCAGTGTGTCCTGTATCCTCTGCCCTTGGAGGCAATCCTCAGCTGTAATGATGTCCACTCTAGAATTTAGCTTGTTTGTTAACCCTCAACCTGTGGGGGGCCTCCAGCTCTCAGGTTATGCTGGTGACTCACTGTGCCCAACTTCCCAGCACTGTTTTTAACAGGAACTTCACAGTACTTGTATTATTAACACCCTGCATGGAAGCAACCTTACCTCTGCATCCCTCTTGTATTGACTCAGCCCCTCACCTCCATGATGAAACCAGTCCCTTCTGACCCTCCTCTGGGGTGAGTTCATTGCCTGCTCTTTGTCCACTGTGATCACTTTATCTTTTTGCACTGCCACTGCTCTCCCCACGACCAGATGGGACTGTCCTTCCTTAGAATGTAGAACTAGTAAATACCAGTCCCAAGGTAACCATTAATTTTTTGTCCAGCATTGAATTAATCCATAGCCGCCATACTGAGACCTCAGCTGAATGATTTCATTTTTGATACATGATATTGCATGTTCAGAAATGACCAGACGTGTTTTTAGAAACACTAATGCTATCCTGCTACTATAGCACAGGTTTCTCAGACTGAAATCTCTGTAAACCAAAGTCCTTTCATTTCTGCATATCAGAGGCTAGAGCTATTCTCCACTTCAGTGGCTCATAGCAGATCCCTACAACTATCCACTCCTGGGTAGTGTTAGGTCAAAAATGCAAAGACATGAAAGACTCCTTGGCTCTGAGCTACCATTAAAGCTTAAATGGAATATGCTATTTTTATTAATAGGTGTCCTCTGCTCCTTTCCTCCCTGCTGTCTTCCATCACACATAACAGCCCATTATTGCAGCACTTACCCGAATCTCTTGTTTGTCACCCCAGACTCCCTACAGTACTATAAAAACTCCTGAAGAGGTTGTCCTTCTCTATCACATTGCCTTAATCTGCGCTTGTTACATAAAATCTGGGTATGTTATACATTTGCCTGCTTTAGTCCTGCCCATTACTTTTGCAGTTTAACAACTTTTTGCCTGTATTGTCTAGTCTCCAGCCAAAGTAAAAACACAAAAATCTTTTCTACTCGAGAGCTGTCAGCTTGTTTTGTTATCTGCCCATCTTTGTCTTCTTCCACAAAACCAAGTCTTCCAGCTGCATATTGCAGAGAAGACAGCGTACACCAGTATGTATTGCTTTCTTCTGCGATATGTCACAAAAATCTCCCAGATGCCCCCTTTCCAAATTATTTCTTTTTCAGACTCATGGGTTTTCTGAAGTCTGTGCTGATCTCTGCAACTCCATGTGATGCTCCATCTATTGTTGACATCTATGTGTTTACTTACTAGAGGAGAAACTGAAAATACAAATTTAAGGTCTTGCCAGTGGATCTTTCCAACCCATGGCAGACCTTATTTTGTCATTCTGCAAAAAAATAAGGTCTGCTATGGACTGATCTCCAATTTTGATTTGCTGAAGCCAGGTCTGACTTAGCTCCAAGGATGTTGACTGAGGGTGGATCTGTAAAATGCCTCCTGTGTAGTCCTTCATTTCATGTGGGGCCACATCAGCCCATAGAGAACCAAGGATAGGCAAAGCCAATCTGGTGTGCACAGTCACCAGTTATGGCTTTTAGCACAGAGGGGTCCCCAGAGTATCTGTTCCATACCCCCTCCTCCATCACAGGATGCAAAGCAGTTCTCTGCATGAGCATCATGGTGGTCACCCTCTCTAAGGACAGCAACAGAAGATGCAGCTCCCCAGAACAGACCATAACCCACAGGTTTGAGTTGAGTACACATGGACCTATTTTAATGGAAGTCAGGCCCTGATATCTCAGCATAACCAAACACTCTGCATTCAGATACAGACTGGACTGAAGATGTGCCTGGGTTTATAGGTACATAACTGTCTCTCTGTTTCTGTCTCCATGTAGGCAGATGATGCTAAGAGCAGGACCTCCAGTTCAAGTATATTTAAACATACGTGTATTCGTGCATAGCCAGTGAGATGTATTAAAACCAGTTTATTTCAGAAATAGCATAATTTTTCCTGGTGAAGAACAGCTTCTCTTATGTTCTGCGCCACTTGTATTTTTGGCTTAGCAAGGCAAAATGCCAAGGAGAGACAGCATGTTTACCTAAGAGCAGCTAAAAGAGCTGTGTAGCAATCAAGGTATTGAGTGGGTTGGGCTGAAAATAGATCAGCTTGGAAAGACTTTGATCAAAAACGTTCAGCAGGGAACTGGGCGGCTGTGAGCGACAGTAACAACCTCTTTGGGCATACATATCCCCAACTTGCCAAAGCTAATTAGGTGCAATACTTTTGTGCAGTGTGTCCGTGGTCTGCCTCACTGACTCTGTGCTGTAGCTACCTCAGCTGTGGGGACTAGATTTTCCTCTCCCATCCTTTGAGGCTGAACTTTCTAGGTCAAAACGGAGGTGAAGAGACATGTGGAGGATCTCTCACACAAACACTGAGTGAAGTGTATGGTCCTTCCTCCGGCCACTTCTGAACCTCATCATGAAATGATAATGATTCATTATCGGGAATGGGATCTTTCCTCCTGGGACAACTTATTTTGAAAAGATGTTTGTGGCTTACTGGGACACCACTGAGTCCTTCACCTCAACCTTTCTGGGGAACTGTTTATGTTTAACCCCTTGAAGCTCCCCTCAGCTCCCACTAAACCAGGCTTCAATCTTCTTCCAAGCTGATAAAGTTTTGCTTCGTCCTTTCTTGATGAGCAGACGCACTCTGCCCTTTGCCAAGCCTAAGCTACCCACAAAAAATTACCAAAATATTTGCCTGCAGCTTCACATATCTCACTTTATACAACACCTTGTGCCAGTTCTCCTTTCTGGGCATGTCTACATAGCAATTTTGGCTCAGGGTCTAGGTCTGGCATGTCTCTTGGCATTCTGACAGTCATGACAGATTATAGAAGAAAGTGTTCAGGCTCTTTCAGTGGCTCCAGGAAAACTCTCATCCTGCGATAGGAGAACACAAACACAGTCCAGGTTCTGGCTTTGAAGGTGTGGGGATATGACAGGTCTAGTCATGGGCCCTGGGCTCAGGCCCAGACAAAACGAACAAAAGCGTCATGTCTTTGTAGCACTTTGGAAGAGCTTCCGGTCCTTAACTGCCTTATTTTGTAGCAAATGGCTTAAGTTATTGCACTACGAAGCTTTTTTGTTTGCAGCTTTCCTCAAACATCAGGGAGAACTGCTCACAGTGTAGGACTGGGAAAAATTTGCCCTCCAGATCCAGCACCACAAAACCAAGGGCTCTCCTCAGACTGCTGACTGTGTAACTTCAGTTACAGACTTCAGTACCTACTATTATCCTGAAAACCACGATTACTTCAGGATTTTACATTTCCAGGCTGTCAGATCCCTAGTTTTGTACACCATCAGTTGCAATAAATAAAAACACCATCTAAGGTTTGTTTGAACAGGGTCCTGCAGTTCCCCACCAGCTGCAGAGCATGCCAGGTCCATCGCTGCTCTGGATGATATTGCTTGCAATGTCTCTCCAGCCCTGTGGATGTTGAGGGCTTTATCATACTCCATATTAACTGGTTTGAATGTGGCCCAAATGATTATCTGAGGTTTTCCAGCCTCCTGCATTGCATCTGGCACAACCGAGCTGAGGGTGTCAGGCTTGCTGTCTCCAAGTCTCCTCCTCCATGTCATATATGCCAGGTCTTCCAATGGCCAGGGCAGTATTTTAGCACTCTGCAAGAGGCTTAGAAACCAAATACTATTTGAACATAATATCACCCATGCAATTCTCCTTGCAGATCTTGAAAATTGCAATCCACATCAGCCCTTTCTTAGATCAACTATTAGCACAAACCTCATCTGATTCCTCTGCAAACCAGGCTGGCAGTCTCACAGGATGGTTTCAGGTAGCATCTGACCGAGTGTCCCAATTCATCAGCGTGTGGGTTTTGGGTGTGTTGAATTAAGCTGCCAGTCATTTGAAGTCTCCTTTTACATACATGGAGGAGAGCTGGGCTGGTCGGACCAAGCTTACAAAGCCTCTTTCTAGGAAAGAAGCTTTGCGCAACAGAAAGGAAAATAGGTCGTTGTCAAGGTTTAGGGCATCTGCAAAAGACAGTAAACAAGTGGTGTGATGTAGCTGGGTGAGATGGGAGGTCAGCTCTGTGCCGAGCAGGATCTGCCCCCTGCTCAAGACAAGGCTGTACTTGCAGGAGGGTTTGGCTGGGAAGAAAGTCAGCTTTGTGTTTATGGCAGCGGGACTCGCATCACTACCCTGCCCTGATTTTCCATGTGATCATTTAATCATTTAATCCCCGTGCCCTATTGGGGTACAAGGAGGCATCAAGTGCCCTGTGAAACCCAAGGCTTTGGGTGACAAGCTCTGTAGGGCACTGGGCATGATGCACGCAGAGCATACAGGGCTGTCGGCTTCACAGTGCAGCTCTTGATAAGAGTGGAAGGCTAATGGGGACAGGAGGCCAGTGGAGCAATGGCAACAGCCATGGTCATTGCAAACCCAGAGTAGGGCCTGCCCAGGGAGACTGAGATGCAGAAACATGAGGCAAAAAATAACAACCACCAGCCGACTGCAAAAGCACCACAAGTCCTTAAAAATGCCCTCAGGCATTCACCAAGCAAAATCCCAGGGGAGCTCCGTTGCCTCCCTGGATGATACTGAACCACAGCAAGTTACCTTCTTCCCTCTCCCCCCCCTCCTCCCCACCGCCTAGGCCACAGGGCTGAGAGAGGGGAGTCTGGGGCATGCACCCGTGCATCGCCTGATGTAAGAAGCAATGGATGGCTCTGTCCTTACAGCACGGGCTGCGGTTTCACCCGTGCCGGGAGGGTACAGGCTGTGCTGGAGCAGGGCTGCGGCACCCGGGGGACTGTGCGGGGGCTCTGGAGCACATCTGCCAGCCGCCTGGCCCCCACCACCAGCCCACCAGTACATCTTGTTTGTGTTTTTCTGCGGAGCACACTCCCAGCGGGTTATGTCAGAGGTGAGGAATGCAGGGCCACCCTGTGTCATGAGATCAGACTTACATTTTTAGGCTGAACACTTACCGTATTTGCTGGGAAGCTGCACGCAGGCGGCACACGGGGCCCCGGAGGGGTGTGAGATACCCCTTTGCCTCCATCCCTCTTTTCCAACCCTCGCTCCAGCAGAGCCGGGTGGAGCGGATGGGGCCAGTCTGCTGGAACAAGCTCTCTCTCTGTTCCTTGCAAGGAGCAAGAAAGGAAACGCAGTGAATTAAGGCAAATGAACAGGCAGCAGTGAAAGGCGGTCAGGCGCCATGCCAAACGCTCAGAAAACACTCGCAGAGAGATGTGGTGGCGAGCTGCTTTTTGCTGCCACTGAAGGCATCGGCACCCTGGATTGCCCCACTGGGGAAACTCATTCAAGCAGCAGTACTTACAAGATATCACCTTCCCAGGGGCCGAAAGCATAAGGAGAGACACAACCCCATCCAGGACCATCAGGGAGGCTGGGAAGCTGGGCCAGAGGCTCTTAACATGAAAGACATTGCAGAGTCTCACCCAAAGCACCGCCCAGATTAGTTACTTGCCCCAGTTTTGTTGCTGGGATCCAACCCTTACATCCAACCTTTCTAAAATGCCTTGACTGCTTTGTAGAAGTTCTTCTGCTCGTGGAAAACTGGTGCAAAACAACTCTGCTGATGCCTTCTACGGTCACTGCTATGCCCATTCCCTGATTTTCCCACTTAAGATTTGGAGAGTCCTTTGCAGCTCTGCCTCCCTCCAAGGACAGAAAGAAGGGAACCACTTTGATCCTGATGCCACTGTACAGAAAACCCACTGAAGCAGGGTTGGATCTTGGTGAAAAGGCTCCTCTTCTCTCCTCTGGCAAGGATTTTGTTTTTTTATTTTCCTGAAATAGCTGCAGTAGTTGGTATCCTGATGACTGAAAACCCAAAAAGCAAAGAAAAATGCTTCCACAGACCATGTCCAAACTAAACGCCACTGTTTGTTGCTTTTGGGGGACTTTGTTTGGTTCTGTTTTGCCTTACAGAGGGTTTTGACATGGTGGTGTTTTGTTCTGTGTCAGAAGGAAAACAAACCCTGAAATACCAAATTCTTTCACACAATAGACTTTCCTTTCTCTAAGCATCCCCGTGAGATGGGCCTCTTGCAGCTTTCTTCCCAGAACAAGCAAGCAAGTACTAGGAAATCTGGAGAGATGAACTACACGCAGCTGGCTGCATCGGAGAAGTGCGCACCAGCCCCATGTTACTCAACATCTCCACTGCTGGCAGGCAGCTGAACTTCCAGCAAGTGCTGATGGTTCTTGTGATACTGGTAGTTTTCTGCTGTGCACATCAGACTCCTTGTTGTGTCCCTGATGAGACATGATGGGACGATTTCAGGTTCTCATCCTTTGTCCTGGACCCTCCATCATCTGCTACGCCTGTTTGCCATGTTACCTCCATGTGCAGCTCCTGACTTCTTTGATCACTCTACCATAGTCCCAAACCCCTATTTGGGAGATCCCCCCTTTGGTGGTAAATGCTGTTTTGGGGTCCTCTCTAGGCTTGTAGTCCTGTGGAGGCAGCACAGGATATTCTGTGGAGATGAGAGAGGTGACCAGGAGGGACAGAGGAGACTAGCAGAGAGCAAGAGCTCCAGAGGGACCTTCAGACTTAGCATCCTCTCCTGGGCAAAAGGATGGAGATCCACAAAAGGTGAAGGCAATATGTTGACAGGAAGGGGCTGGTTGCTGCCTTGTAAATGTAAGGCTGGAGAGGCTATTGGGTGGGATCCTTGAGAAAATGAGTCCTGTTTCATAGTTTAGGATGTTATCTTCTCTTTCCTCCTGCTCTCTTTGTCTGCCTTCCCTTTCATAAGGTTGTGCTTTGGCAAGGTTTTCTGTTTTATCACTTGCAGCACAGGAAGACAGTCTGAGATTGGGTTTCATTTTCCCTGGCATTGGAAGGGATGGAAAAGGGGGCTTGAGGCAGCAATTGGTAAGAGCCCTAGACACTGAACAAGGGCCAAACAAGACCTGGAAAAGGGGTTGTACATCCACCTTGGCTGATACCGAAGACTTCTGCACTATAAACAACATAAAGAAAGTATCTTAGTTTTCATTAGATGTTTCAGGTGGCTGGCATGCTTTAAAGAACAGAAATTGTCATTACCAATGACTATATACATTTAGGCTTGATACAAGTTCGGTTCTTCTGCACTGAACTCATTCACTTTTGTTAGGTTCTTTCAGTCTGAGGGAAATACACTGACACTGCTTGGCAACATTTAATCATTTTGGCAGAGGACAGTAACCTGGGCAGACCAAAGTTTGTATCTGCAACCCAGCCCCAGATGTTACTTGATCTCCTAAATAATAAGTTATTTGGCTTTGCCATTTGCTTCTAATCAGCATTATTTTCCAAGCTGCAGTTGAGCATCCTGAAATGATAGAATCATAGAATAACTCAAGTTGGAAGGGACCTGTATCATTGAGTCCAACTCCCTGCTCCTTGCAGGACTACTATAAATGCATACTGCTCAACACTAATGTTAATATTACTATTTGTTCTGCAGAGCAGCAATGTACCATGCTATCTCAGGCAGTTCCAAGAATATAAGGCAGCAGTATCTCCATCTGACCCAGATAGGCAGTTGCTGGTTTGACCCGGTGCTGCTCAGCAGTGGGATGTGCTGTCCCTTCCAAAGCAGATACTGTAGGTTCTTTATTTCCTAATTGTCACTTTTGTCTGTTTCAATCAGAAACAAGGAAAATGGAAAGAACAGTGGTTCCCCTGTCAGGGATGAGAAGGTAAAGACAGAATTTTTTTCTGAGTAAAGGAAAACTTCGGTGAAAGGCCCCACTACATCCAGTGGCCTGACTCTAATCTCACTTGAAGCAGTATAAACAAGCAGGTTAAAAAACATAGGAAGTCTGACCCTGATGCTGCCATCAGAAGAATGAGGAAAACCTATTTTAGGCCAATTACACTGAAGAATATAAGTGAGATTTTCAAAGCACCTAAAGCCATCATCATCAAACACCACAGTAATTTGAGTTTTAGGCACAGAGCTAAACACCAGGGCCAAAAGAACCAGACCTTTAACCCGGTATAAAACGACCCTGTCATATTGTTTCTGAAGATTTTCTATTGTTTCAAAGATTTCCTACCATGAGATCTCTCGATTGATTTGCTAACGTCTCTGCTGGAACACCCTGCATCTAGCCCAGACTCCCACAAGCCCTCCACCTATCTTTCTGCTTGCTGCGCCCCAAATCTCCATTTCTCTGTCACTCTCTGCAAACTGGCTTGCATTTGCCATTTTCTGATGGATGCTAACCCAACATTTCCTGACTCACTGACGTATTTCCCCCACTTTTTGTAACTACCAGCCATGTTAAAGCTCTGCTCATATCCGAGGTGGGACTGGCCTTGCCCATGCTCTTTGCCATGAAACTCACTGGAAGAGCGTCCCACACATCTGGACTCTTGAGCAACTCAACTCACCTACACAAAGAAAAATGAGGTAGAGCTGGTAAGTATGATTGAAAGGCTTAGGTCACCCCTGTGGAGCAATAGGACAGGACCTGGGTGGCATGGTTTATCGTGAGGTGTCCCTGTCCTTGGCAGGGGGGTTGGAACTAGATGATTGTAAGGTCCTTTCCACCCCTCACCATTCTATGATTCTATGATTCTATGAGTTGAAGGGAGATCTTGTTCCTTGGTGTTCTCCAGGTCCCCATTAGGAGCCAGGCAGTTACCTGGCTTGTGTGGATTGAGCTAGCTGTCCCTCCTGGATACCTCTCCACTGGTCACTGGTGCAGGCTAGGAACATGGGCTTCTGCTCCACCTCTACCTGTGTCTTCCACAGTAGACCTAGAGACTTGAAGGACCATACAGTCACGGCTGATGTCTGAAGGTCAAGGGCGCTGAGAGATATGCTAGCATCAGTGGGGTGCCCTGTCCCTACCACAGAGAAAACTCTTGGGTACTATGTTAGGCTTGAGGCGGTTTTTTTTCTCCTCAGTAATGGTTCATTCCTTCAGCCCTTCTTGCTCTTACATCCTGCAGGGCAAAATAGAAGAGATCACAGTACAGAAGCAATGATCAATGTAATGGTCCATCTTCCTGTATGCTAATCAAGCACACACTCCATTGCTGTCCATTGCAGGAAGAATGAGAAGACATCTGGTTAATGCTCCAGGGTGCTAGTGTACTGCTGCAAAAGCCACTTCAGAAAGGGGTGTAGGAAGGGTTTCAGGCAGCAACAGCATGGTGATTTAGACAACTTCAGCAGGCTCTTTGCCAGCATTTCCTGTCCAGCTTGTGTTGAACTCATTGGCAAAAAGGCAAGTCAGTGGCAGCCAACTTCAAATGACCAAGATTAGCCTGGTTTCAGTGCTCTGTAGCTGATTCATGTTTTGGTCTTTTGCCCCACCCAGTCTAGAGTGAGTTCATCACATCTTCCAGAGCTCTACTTTCCTGCTTTCAAGGCTTTTCCTCAGCCGGGGATCTTAACCACATTCATGGCCCAACCCTCTGCCACCAGTCCTCTCTGTTCTCCTGGACTGGACACCATGCAAGGCAGGAGCCAGCAGCTTTATGGCTTTGATTCATCATCATCTAGGAAAAACACTGGCTGATCCTCCTGGCTATGCTTCCTCTTGCACCATCTGCCATTCATGATAGCCACTCCCAACAGAAAGACTTGGTGTTTATCTCCACCATGGTGCCTCATGGGGAAAGGCCACTTCTGGGGTCACTGTTCCTATATGGCATCACTGAAGATGGCACCTGGGAAGTGGAGCTGTGGAAGTGGTTCTGTGCCATGCCCTGGCAATGCAATGGCATTCTGCCTCATTGCTTTTCAGAGGCTTTTGTTAAGGTAGTGAATTAGAGACATCAGCCTATCCTCAAAGCAATGCCCTCCACAAACCTCTCCACCATGCAAGAGCACCCACATGTACCAGGGAACATTTCCATACTGGCTGCAATGGCTGGTGGCATGGGCAGGCTGCCAGTTGCCATGAGCACTGAAGCATGTGCTCTGGATTTGTCAAAAAAAAAAAAAAAAAAAAGATAAGCATGGACATGGGATCATGGGAACACATTTATAACCCACCAGCTTTGTACCACCAGACAATGCTCGTCTGGTCTCAGTGACTTATCTGTCTATGGTGTGAGCTAAAAATTAAAATCTGATGTTTCCTACAGGACTCAGACTCCTGGATGATATAAGCATTTCTGGTCCCTTTCTTAAATAACTACAGAATGGAACTAAATGGGTTTTCTCTCCAACTGATGGGTTGCTAATAGGTGCTGTTGGAGGCTGAGAGATGGTAAATCAAAGAAGCTGCCCTGACATGGTCTGTCCCTAGCTTGAAGGGGAAAAAGCAGGTGAGATACAGTTCTGCCACACTATTCAGATGCTCTAGCAGTACAATCACACAACTATTTATTAAGCTTTCCTCTCTATTCTGGTTGTCAGGAAAAATATTATTACCTTGTCTTAAAGTCAGGAGAGAGGAATGTCTTAAAGATGGGACACTGGGATATGTCCTTTGCTACAACAACAAGGTGCTTGCATAGCACAGGTCTCAGAAGAAACAGGGTTGTGTGAGAAAGTCATTCTGTAAAATTACAGAAAACAAAAGCTTTTCTTTCTCCCTGTGAAAATAATTTATGTGTTTCCTTGTGGTTCACTTGTAAAGGCTTGCTGAACTCTAGGGGGATGTGATCACACTCATTGGAAACTCCAGATACTACAATATATAAATACAAATCTGCATTAAACTCACATTTTTGACTACTTAAATCTCATGTGCTTTTACTTTTCCTTGCAGGTGGATGGCAGGCTGCTACAATTTCCATGTTCTTTGGAGAGTATTTGCCCAATACCTCCAATATCTCCTCCTCGAATTCTTTGACAGGATCCAGTCTTTTGTTATTTACTGATGTCACTGTAGCCTAGGAGAGGAATCAACAGAGTCATGAATTATGGACTATGCTGTTAGGACATTTCACTCTGATTTTAGTGTGAACAAACTCCAGATAACTACTGCCAGCGTCCTCATTTTGTGCATAGAAAAGCAACTCTGAACATTACCTTCAAAAAAGACAAGGGAAAAAAAAGAAGTGGTGGTGGTGTCAGAGTCTTGCTTTCTCCTTGAACAGAAAAAACCCGATTCCAAGCAAAAGCAAACTGAATCCACTGCATTTTGAAGTGACTTTGAAAGACAATGTACAGTGCCATAGTACAACAGTGAGGGGAGGGCTTCCCTAAGCACACAGCCACCCTAGGTTATGATTAGAGGAGTAACTCAGACTTTTCCATCTGAATGCTCCATTTATTTATTATAAAACCCCATCATTTCTAATCATAACTTACTGCTTGCTGAAAGCCCCACAGTAATGCTGTTGTCATCTGTAAGCAGGGTAGGATGTGGTTAGTTATTTGACAGACTTTCATGAAGGTTTACATTCAGATCTACCCATGTGCACAAAGCACTGCAATTTGGAAAGTCTGGATAGTCTTTGGCAAGGTTCTTTTCGTACACCCAAACTACACCACCACACACACCCTCCTTAAGATAGCAAAGATGTGTGAATGCACTTTTGCCTACTTGTAGAGTTTATAGCTCTTAAAGTTGATTAAAAAAATGAATTAGGCAAGTACAATGACACTGGAGCTAAAGGATGCCTCAGCTTGGATTTTGGAGATCTAGCCTATGATTTTTAATTCCTTGACTTCACAGGGCAAAGAACTGCTTTGCTGTCTAACAAACCCCATGGTTTCCAGGTAAGCATTTGACCTAGAGAGTCAAGCCCATTACTGTGTGACTCACAAGGCAAAATCAGCAACCTCAACAACAAAAAGCCTTGGAAACACAGCCTGACTCAGTTGACCTCTAAAATGTCACAATGGCACAATCAGATATGGAGCGGTAGTTTTACCACCTGGGAGGAAAGAAGGCATGGACCTTCTTTGGATATGAAACTAACCCACCACTTATCTCTAGCAGATGCAGCCTAAAGTGACTTGGAGCTTATCTTCAAATTTGGGGGTTCCATTCTGCCCTGTGAGGAGTTTCCTTGCTGGACCAGACTGAGTCCACTCACAGAGCAGTGGGCTTGCATTACCACAGCAAAGTCTCTGTGAGGAGCAAGACAGCAAAGCTGGGTGCTCATCCCAGCTGTCATCAAGAAATTAATTTTTGATTGACAAGCTGAGGGGATTTCTTCATGATGGGTATTTTACCGTAAAGATGAAGTCATCAAGAAACTAAAAGCAGAGAAGGATCAAAGTTAATATTTAAGGAAAAAATATATAAGATGCTGCATAATTGCAAAATACTTTCTTTTTATATCCTTCTGTTGGTTAATGGTTAGTCAACACCTGAATTATGCTGGTGATTGTAACTCTTCTCAGGACCTACACATGAAGTGCTGCTTACTATACAAACGATGGCCTGGGTAGACAACTAGACCCTGGGGAGGTATTCAGTTACTTTGATGAGACCTATAGGAAAGCCGCTCGTGATGGTGAGAAGCACTTCAGATCCCTGCTGGTTCATGTTTTATGTGTAGTCATAAAAAATCAAATGTTCATTTAGCATGCAATCAGCAGATGGAGTAAGGTTTTTTTAAACTTGAACCATAGCAGGTCACGACCAGTCACCCATCTCTAGTTCTTATAGTCACAGGTCCACTTTAACACATAGGAGGACTCTCTTATCCTGTGCCAACACCATGCTACCTGGAAATCCCTGTTCCCTCCTGGCTTGAGGCACTGATTCCTGTTTAACATTCTGTCTTATCAGAGACTGGAAGGAAAATCATGATTTCCTTCAAAAGCTCAGAAAGATGGATTCACAGATGCAGTTGTCTCAGATGCAGTTGTCCCTCGCTTCACAAAATAGTGAGAGTGAGGACTGCTGGGACTCAAGGTTTCTATACAGGCATTGGCCTAGGTGGGTTGAGCACTGGATCCAGCATTGCACCACCCATCTGGGGCCTTGTGCCCTATCTGTGGGCTTGTCTTCCCTTGGAGGCAAAGGGAATACAAAGACAAATCCTCTCCCATGCCATGTTGAAGGCTCAAGTCACAAAGCAGGAGGATAACACTGAAATCAGCCTCTGTAACATGCAAGATCCTGATCCTCTTTACCAAACCACATGGCAGACCCGTCTCTCACACTGGCCACCATGGAGGCAGCAAATATTAAATGAACTGCTGTCTCCACCAAGCTGGGCCATATTCATCTTGGCAGCTCCAAGCTGCCATCTCTTTCTGCTCCTACAAAATGCCACATCCTCTCCAGGGAATGTTTTCAAGTCGAGGTGCCCTTTCAGACCTGAGCTTCAAGGCTAGGAACAAGCCTCCTGGGATCAGATGTAGAGGCAGAAGAAAACATGAGTAAGGAAGCATGAGGTGTTCAACCTGGTAACGGTAATAATTTGTCTCATATATAGGCACTGGTGCTGTCAGAAGTGGGATGTAAGAGCATCACCTGAGGTTCCACCATTTTCTGAGTGCTGCACCATGAGTGCAGTTACTGCCCCACTGAGGGACATTATTAATCTTTGCCACGTGACTGCCTTGAGTGCCAGAGCAGTGAAACGTTTATCCTGCAGCCCCCTGTGATCAAATCAGCAGCACCCAGAGGGGAAGTCCACAGAAATGGCTCCTCGGAGCACAACCCACATGCTCCCACTTGAAGGACAGAGGCTCCTCTTCAGGAGTGTCACAGCTGCTTCAATCTGGAAACCTTGAAGTCAAAAGCTCCTCTGCGGCACACACTTGAATGGGCACTTCATCTTCTCTGGCTGAAAGAATTCATATTAACTAAAGCATTTCAATTAAAAGTCAAGACTGAATCACTGCAAGTGCTGGAGACAAGAGTCATTAATACTAGAATGCAAGTTTTAAATAATTTTTAATATGCTCTACAAAGCATCCATAAAAGGCCATTAATCAATATGCACTTCAGTTCCTTGCATTAGGGTTTACAGAACTTAAATTCACAGAAGTGGAGGGGTAGGGAAACTAACCTGAATTTCTGTTAGAGCTCTTGCACAACCAAAACTGGGAGACTACCTGGTCCCAAGCTGTTTGGTTCATGTGACTAAATGGATCAAACTGGTTTTGGTGGCCTGTGCCAGAATGAACTTGTGGTCCCAGGCTCTGCAGAATGGGTGTTGGGGCATATCATTGACACAGGGGCAAGTTTTTGAGTCCTTATTGGTGAGAACAGTTGGGATTTTGGCTGGCCATCTCAGCCATCATCAAATAGTCACAGGCACTACTGGCAATTTAAGCATTACTTTGTCATGCCCTGGTGAGAAGAGCAGACAGGATGAGGATGGGCTGGCCCATAGACATTAGCTCTCAAAGCTGCAGGTGTTCAATTCCTGGGGACCCCAGATCTTCATGTGCAGCATTCACATGCCCTCACCAGAGATTACACAGCTCTCTCCCTGCACAGGCATGGGGCTAGTTTTGTGGCAGATGCATAGCAAAAGAAGCTGATACTCCTGTCTCCTGCTGCTAGTGGTGAGAAAGGGAGACGCATCATAGAATGGTTTGGGCTCGAAAGGACCTTAAGATCATCTCATTCCAACCCCTCTGCCATCGTGACATCATCATATAGCAGGAGCATAGAGAGACACAAGTTTTCCCAAGGCAGGAAAGGACATGTAGATCCATCCAAGAAGTCAGTTGTGGGAGTGCAGGGGGCTAGGGTATGAAGGTAAGTGTGTGCTTAAGCATTTGTCTAGATCAGGGCCAGAGGTGCAGAAACAAAATTTCAAGCAAGGAGAAAACTCTAGGAAGAACCAAACCCAGAGGAAGCCAAGGGTGAGGTTTGCACTTCCTATTTCAGTCTAAAAAAAGCCCTGTCCCAGGAGGGGGTGAGTTTCAGAAACATCAAATGTGTCTGCCTGCCCCAATCAGATAGCTTAACCCTTTGTATCCAGAATAGGGGTGAGAAAATAAAAGCATATGGAAGCCCCATAATGCAGATGCAACCTCAGAGCTTCCTTCCCTGTAGACAGCAGAGCAGCATCACAGGATCATAGAATCAACAAGGTTGGAAAAGACCTCTAAGATTAAGTCCAACCATTATTCCAGTGCTGCCAAGCCCACCACTAAAACATGTCACTAAGAGCAAACTGATCTCCACTCAACATTTCCCCTCAGGGCTGCCCCTCATGATCTCCACTCACAATCACCCCTCATCTACCTGCCATAGAGGTCTACTCTATATAGCTGCCACACTTACCCCTCACAGCCACCCCTCATCTCCCCTCAATATCTCCCCTCAAGCTCTCCCATCACGGCCACCAGTCGCAGTCCATGGCTGCCCCTACTCTCATGACCTCCCCTCACACACCTCATGGACACCCCTGCTCTCCTCTCACAACGTCCCCGCATGATTTATCCTCAACCCTCATGGCCACACTCCTCTCCCCTCACCATCTTACCTCAACCTCTCATGGCTTCTTCTCCTCTCCCCTCACAACTACTCCTCTCCGAACTCCCCTCATGACTGCCCCTTTTGAAATACCCTCACGACTGCTCCTCTTGAACTCCCTCAACAACTGCCACTCTTGGAACTCCCCTCATGACAGCCCCCATGAACTCCCCTCTCGATAGCCCCCATGAACTCCCCTCTCGACAGCCCCCATGACCTCACCTCACAACTGCTCCTCACAAGCTCCCTTCATGACTGCCCCCAAGAAGTCTCCTCACGACTGCACTCATGAACTCCCCTCATGACTGCCCCTCATGAAGTCATCTCACAACTGCACCCATGTGCTCACCTCATTACTGCCCCTCTTGGACTCCCCTCACAACTGCCCCCATGAGCCTACCTCACGACTGCCCCTCTCGAACTCCCCTCATGCCTTCCCCTCTTGAACTTCCCTCAGAACTTTGAATGGTTCATATGAGCAGGGATGCACCAAAAGGAGCAGAGATGGTTGTTGCAGCTGAGATGAAAACACGGCCTGGGAACAGTTTTACCCCATGATTATTTGCATACTGCGTGCCATGGGGTTGGATACGCCCCTGCTAGTTCTCCCCCTAACATAGCTTGGGGGAAAGCAGGAGCTGGGGGCTGGAATGTAGCAGGCTGGATTCAGACACCCTATTCTGAAGGCTAAACAAATGCAGCCCTATAGAGGAATAACAGGTTAAGCCATTTATGTGCTTGCCTTAGTTTACCGCCAGGCTACAAATCTGCCGGTCCTGGGAAATCATCTTGAAACTTGTCCGCACACGGCTGAGGCTCAGCTTGTGTTCAGAGAGATGCATCTGATTTTGCAACCTGGATTCTTAAAATAAGCTCGGGAAAAGCAGGCAGCCTTTTGGAGAGGGAGGGGGAAAAAAAAAAACAAACCAAACACACTCAAACAAAAAAATCCCAAACGAAAACCACACACC